>NW_019091474.1:0-23560 GCF_001949145.1 Acanthaster planci | reverse complement strand
AGCACTGTATGCTCAGTGCTTGTCCGAGAGCTTGCAAAAAAACCTCACGAGCTTACTCGGGTGGGACTCGAACCCACGACCTCCTGCTTACTAGAGCAGATGTCTTAACCACTTGACCACCGAGCTTGCCGGGGTCGGCTGGCCGGTCTGAATCAAATGAAGCAGCGGGTACCACAAACTATTTCGCGGTAGTTCGCATAACAGAACTTGGACCACGCCTACTGGTATCTCAACTAACCGTCGTTAGGCCTGGTGGTAGACCTACTAGTAGGCCAAGGGCCTATCGCCGCTGACGTCTGTTGGTGGCAACACATCCATCACAGGCACTCTGTCATGAGTGTTGAGTAAACTGTTCGCAGTCTCCTCGGTTATCGTGACAAAATCGTCTTTTTATTGATAACTCTCCAAAAGTAACGAGCTATGACTTCTTTGACATACTGGAGTAGAAGTTGGATTTACGCGCGCTGTCATAGTGTCAGCAATTGCCGCACTCAACGTTTGCTTTTACTTAGTTCGTTTCTTTTGTCCTTTGATCGTTTAGCTCTTTCCTTTGATCGTTTAGTTTTAACCTTTGACCGTTTAGTTTTTGTCCTTCGATCGTTTAGTTTTGTCCTTTGACCGTTTATTTTGGTCTTTAGATCCTTTGGTTTTGTTCTTTGATCGTTTAGTTTTGTGTTTTTATTATTCATTTCTGTCCTTTCATAGTATTTTTTTGGTCCTTTGATCTTTTCCTTTCTTCTGATCGTTTTAGGTTTTCATCATTTATTTCGCAGATGCTGTTCGCAAAGCAGGATTTAGAGCTCTGCTTCATTTTTCTGATATTCGTTTTTTACTTACCTTTTTTTACTTTCTCGATTTTCATTGCTTATGCAATTTCTTTAAATTGTTTTTAGTTGTGTTTGTGGTTTGGAACGTTGGCTTTGTAAAATGTTAATCTTAGTCTGATGGCGCCCCATACTACCATGCCAGTCGGCCAGAAGTGCAATTTAATTGCATCTTACACTTAACTGTTTGTGTACCCCATTTATGATAATTTCCCACAACCTTCTTATGAAGAATACGCATGCGCAATTCGTACTTTTGACTCAACCGCTACGGAAAAAAAAACATCGCCAGCTGCACGCTCTACTGAACACATAAGGAACAGCCATCTTATTTCCCAGATCTGAAGCTCTTCCCTTAAAAAGTTTATGCTGTTTATGTATAGTGGGTCACGCAAGAGGCAACACTCGAGGCATTATGCATTGTTCTCTACACACTATAGACGAGCATTCCTTTAGCCATGTCATCCTATTATTGTCGTTTGTAACGGCCCTGACGTGAAGACATGAAGCACAGACACAAACAAAAGTAATGACGCCATTCCAAACAAGTATTGAAACGAAATGGCGTCCAAAACTACGCGATTTTTTTTTTTGGAAAATGTGCTTTTTGATTGACTGTGCCGCCTCAGGATGCCAAAGCTCTGCTCCAGTTTTTTGTATTTCAAAAGTTAAATTAGTGAACGCCACATGGTGGCAAATTTAATCTGCCAAATGAGTGTCGACCAAACGACATAATGACATCACACTTTATTTACATGTTCGCTTTCCTGGGGGGGGGCAGGGATTGTGTCCCACCTCAGAGCCACAGGAAAACACACGTGTGAAACAACTCAAGTTAACTTCATCGCAAGTCTATTCAGCAGGCAGTATGACATGGTGTCTGTTCTCCGGCAGGTACAACCTGGGCCCAGGAGATTATGTCCTGCGTGATGTATGACGGGAACATCGAGGAAGTCAACAAGAAACACACGGCATTCCGTGTCCTCTTCCTGGAGATGGACCTTCCAGAGTTTATCAGAAAAACAAAAAATGTAGGCAGTGCCATGACCAATGTATCCTCTAAGAAGTAGAATAAACTGTAACGCCCAAAACAAAACAAATCAAGGCCCACTCTTTCCATGTACACGTGTATTTCTTCGCTCCACGAAAGCTAAAACTGAACTCGTCGATAAGAGTTTACTGTTTGTATTTGAAGTGTGCATGTCAATCTGACACAGAATAAATTACCAGAATAAAGATCCAGGACCCCTTCTTACAAGGCAATTTAATGATATACAACGTTTTCTTGTAGATCACATTGTATATGTCACATATGTCCTGATAATACTTGCTGAGCGTTTAAATATATCCCTTTTGGTAAAACAAAACCCAGTGGCTTTTTGCTAACATAAGTAAGGGCGGATGAGGAGGGGAAGTAGGACACCAAGAAAGAGCCAATTGTTTGGAATACAATGGAAGAAGGGCAATGTTTGGTCTGTTTCTTGTCCCTTTAATCAAAAAGTGTATAATTTGTAACAAAATGTAGCTTCACCCGCCACAATGGCCTTAAAATCTTTCGTGGAAATAGTTCCAAATTTTGTGGCCCCGAAAAACCAGTACCCCACCGCCTATTTACTTTTAGATCTTTCCTTGCGTGTTACGTGTTTGAAACTGTTTGCAACTAAACAAATCGAAGTAACCATTGGATAGGCAAATTTCATTCAGAAGCAAAACAAGATGCTGATGGATGAATGAGAGCTATATTCAATATTCACAGTGGTATGATCGAAGGACATTAATTGCAGGCTCGCTGTTAAAAGAGTGGTAGCCGTGTATCCAGGTGCTGGCTCGGGTATTAAGGCCAGACAAATTGGAATTTCTGGCCCAAACCAACATCTTTTTTCACCCAAGAAGTTGGTAATACCGTTTCAAAAAGGCCTGCAGTGCGTGCGATTGGATCCAGATGTTGACGTAAGTGTTCAACGTCATTTGTAACAACCGAAAGACATGTTTTTTCCTACCCACAGCTGCCAGCTTGTCATGAAATCGCCGAGGAGATACCTTCCCCACGGGTCCTCAAAACCCACCTGCCTGGCCAGTTCCTGCCGCCTCAGATGTGGGAGAGGCGCCCCAAGATCGTCTATGTCATGCGCAATCCTAAGGACCTGACCGTGTCCTACTTTTACTTCATGAAAATGGTCAACCCGTCACAGGACTCGCTAAATGAAACATTCGAGGAGTTCCTAAATAAAATGCTAACCGGAGATGGTAAGATTTGTTGTTTTTTATTTCATTTTACTGTTTTGTGTGTTTTGTTTGTTAAGAGTTTGTTTATTGTTCGTTCGCTCGTTTTGTTTTGTTTGTTTTGTTTGTTGGGTTGGTTGGTTGGTTGGTTGGTTGGTTGGTGGCAATTCTCGGCAGAGGCAAGCGGGGACCACCATTTTGAAAAGCCAAAAGGAAAAAAGACAAAAAGATAAAAAAAGATAAAAATCCAGTACAGAAACTTAAACAAAAGCACTGATCAAAACAAATCAAAATCAGCACAAAACGACCGAATGTAACAAACAACCATGCACGCTGACATGTACAACACAGGCATAAATTCAATACAACTATATCGGGCTCTCTTTTTCAATATCACATACTTTTTGCCAAACATTGGCTGGTAAACTGTGGTCTTCAACATCCAAGTGAAAAAATAATTCACAAAGTATTGAAACATCTAACGCAGTTATTAAAAAACTTAGATAATCAACACGACACTATTAAATGCTAAATGAAAATGTTGCCCACTTCATGTAACCGAACACATGCATGCATGTAGGGGCAAAATCTGACATGCAGCATTCCAGGGACGCCATTTCTGCAAACCCGATCCTTCGTCTTGAGAATAATCTTAATTTTGATTAAGACAGTCTGCTTCCAGGCAAGCCATATTTACAAATAATCCCCAAATAATTTGTTCGCATATCTGTTGAAGCGCTCTCTCGCTAAAGCTGCATTGAATTTTTTCTCTCATTTTGCATCTCCCAGTTTCTTACGGACCGTGGTGGGATCATTATTTGTTCTTCTGGGAAAAACGCAACGACCCAAACATTCTCGTGCTGAAGTATGAAGACATGAAGCAGGTGAGTGATTGACCATGGAATTAAAGTGATTGGGCAGAGGAGGGCACCTTAAAGAGAAGTCCAGATGTGTCAAACGCAAACAGTTACAAAAGAAGACGGTGCCAAAATACCTCGCAAGCACCTTGGAGAAAGGCCATAACAAGTCCAAGATGAACGACAATAGTTTTCGTTTAAGTGTCGGTGTTACAAGTGTCGGCGTATGGTGTCTGTTGCTCCATTTGTGCGGCAAATGCACAACGGACAGCCGAATATAAAAATTCAATTCTTTGTAGATGAATTCTCACGTTTCGGGGGCATATTTTTTTGCCCCATCTCTTCCAACAGTGGGCTAGTTGTATTCCGTCAAGGAACTGGAAGACCGTCAAGTCGACCCCTGATATTTAGTTTCTGCTGTCTCAAAAAAACTACTAATGACGTAATTTATGACATGTTCTGTAAAAATAGAATGCTTCAGGGCACCTGGCAGACATCTGTTGGAACTGTTGAAAAAAATGGCAGTGGTAAGATCAGAATATTAATTCAATCACAGCAAAATGTTTTTATGTAAGAAATTGGGTTCCCAACTTAAAAGGCTTTCTGTCTCCGATCTTCTTCCACGTGATACGCTACCGTTGACAAATGCTAAGTGATTGATTCTCAATATGTGTTTTAAATTTTATAATATAAACAATAGTTTCACCACTGTATGCTTTTTCTTTATCTGCGATGTAGGACCTGAGAGGTAACGTCGAGAGGGTCAGCAAGTTCTTGGGCAAGAATCTATCAGCCGAGACATTGGATGCCATTACAGACCACTGCAGTTTTGCAAACATGAAGAAAAACCCAATGGCCAACCTGGGCACCATGCTCGGTCATGATGAATCCCAAGGCGTCTTTATGAGGAAAGGTAAATAGCTGAACCAGCGGTTAATTCGTGTTTTCCCAGTTATTTTAAAACGTCTCTCATTCCAATTCACCCCATGACATTTTCAATTTAGTCTCAGAAAAAAAAACACCCTTGCCAAAAACAAATTCGTCTTTAAATTTCAAAAGTTGGTCAACGGGTTTCAAGATAATGTCCAGAATATTAATCATTACCGTTCAAATTCATATAAAGGGTCGCAGAGTGGCAGCATTCATAGTTAACCAAAGCGATCTCCACTGCTATACGTTGCTTAGTGTTGGTGATGAACTGTTCGCTTAATCCTTTCCACAAGTCAAAAGCTAAAACACAAAGGCTAAGAGGATCGAGGAGCCGAGGTTTAAAAAACACCATTCAACGAAATAAGGGCGGATAAGACTTGAAGCTACTGAATTAGGTTAGGCTTGCGGTTGCACTATGTAGAAGGAAAATTTTTTTAATGATGTACTATTTACGACACACATTTCTCTCCCTCTCCAACCTCCCTCCAGGCGATGCAACTACACGACGCGACGACACGACGGTTCTCTTGCGTCATGCCGTCCGGCCGCACTGTCGCCTTCTTTCCATTGCGTTTGTACACAAACGTCGCGTCGTGCGTCGTGTGCGTCGCGTCGTACTTCAGGCGACGTAATAGACGATGCAATGCACGACACGACGAACGACGCGAAGCACGTTGGTACGACACGACGGGCGACGGAAGGGGCGACGTTTAGGCGGGAAAAATGCAACTAAGAAAGGACCTAATACAGCACGACGCGTCGGCACGACCCGACTCACGACCCGACGCGTCGTGTGTGTACAAATGTAATGGCAAGAAGGCGACAGTGCGACCCAACGGCACGACGTTAGGGAGCCATAATGCTGTCGCGTCGTGTATTTGCGTCGCATGAAGGGAGGCTAAAGAGAGAGAAATGTTTGTCATAAATAATACACCCTAGCTTGTACAATCGCGTCAGAGTCGCGTGAAGCTTTTGAAATATTATCCATTCGTATGATATACATGGTAGAAGAACTACGCAATATGCCCCAAAATACTGGCAACATATTATAGAGCAGGCTTGGCGGTAACTTCCTAAACACGTGGTCAAAATTACGGCCGTACAATTGTAGACAAATTGTCTGGAGAACTGGGAGTACTACTTAGAAATTACCGGGATGGACCACGGAGAAATACCGGTATCTATAAGGTTACAAATCTACCACAAATGGGAACTGCATCGACGGTATTGAAAAGAAATCATGGGCTGGGTAAATAGAGTGACGAATTCTGGGCTTCCACTGAGACAGCGGTTCCTACATAAACGGATTTTGTTTTTGCTCAAAAGAAATAATTAAACCTAATGGTTAAATGGATGGGATAAAATCAAGAAAAAAACAGCACCAAAGAGCGATTAGCAGGTACTTTCCAAGCACGGGGGACGGAAATTAAAGATAACAGTAAAGGCGCCCCTTATAAATACCATGAAGCAAAGGGCGACAGCACACGACGTGTCGCGTCGTGCATCGGGACGTGCGTCGCGTCGTGCTTCAGGCGACGTAGTAGGTGACGCGACGCGCGACGGAAGGGGCGACGTTTAGGCGGAAAAAATGTAACAAGGAAAGGATCTAAAACAGCAGGACGCGCGACTGCACGACGTGTGTGTACAAACGTAATGGCGAGAAGGCGACGGTGCGACCCGACGCAAGGGAGGCATCGTGTGTCGCCTTGGAAGAGGCTAGAGAGAGGCAGAAATGTGTGTTGTAAATAGTACACCATATATATTTATGAGTTTGTGGCTTAGAGAAAAACCGATGCTGGGCTCTCGACGTTCGAAACACTACACTCAGTTCGTCTTCAAGTGGGTGACTGGTTGCCTGATGATGCTGGTCATAAGCTATACCCAGCAAGAAATGAGACCGAGGGGTACCCCCCCTAACATGTCCAATCCCTATATACATTCCAGACTATTGTTACTTAACACCCCCCCAAGATGTCTGAAAGGAATTCCCCAGATTCCTGCGAGACAATAACCAACACAAAGCAGGGGGGTTCTCTCCGTGTCATACCTTGCTGCGTATGTTATAAGCGCTGGAGAGGATACTGAGAGTGCACTGGGGCAGAACGGCTTGCTTGATGGTGGATCCGCTGGACTAAAAGGCTATTGAGTGTACTCATTGATGTGTGGCAGTGGGGCATTGGGTGTAGCGGGAGGAGAAACTAGGAACCATGGGTATAGATGACCCATTGGTCTGGGAGGATAATATGGAGTGCCAGGTGCTGCTGATGTGGAAGCTAACTTTTTGGGGCACTGTGTCGTGCTTGTACATCTTGATTGCTTCCCTGACGCGTCTTGAGTACCATCTGTTGACCGGAGCGATGAGTTGAGCTGCTTGCCAGTTGATGGCGTGATCCTTCATCAGTGCTTGACAATCGCTGATTCATCGTAGTCACCTCTGGGTCCATGCGCAATGTCTTCTTTGAGTCCGAAGAGCAAGTCCCGACCAGTCTCGCCGATATACACCTTCCCAAATTCGCAGGGGATCATGTAGACACCAGCTTTCGTCTGATGGCGTTGGTTGTCCTTCTTGGGCCTGTAGGATGGCTTGAAGTTTCTTGGCTGCAGTGTGGAATGGTCGGATGTTGGCTTGGTGAAGGATGCGTTGGATCCTGTGGGATGCATTTCCTATGTATGGTAGGGTCACCGTTGCCTTGTACGAGGGTGGTTGACTTTGAGTATAGAAGACCCGACAGTCCGTGATTTCGGGTTCTTGATGATCTTGGCGGTAACGGTTGCTCTTGGGGGCTCTTGGGATGTGCTTGAGTTTTTCTTGGATGTATTCTTGGTCTCAGACTTGTAGGCTCGCTGCACCAGGGCACAGTTGACTGATGACTTGATACTGGGATGATAGAACGATGGGCTGTGTAGGTACCGGTCTGCGTGGGTCGGTTTGCGGTAGGCAGCGTGCCCCACGGAACCATCTGGGTAGCTCACATTGCGCCCTTGAGCTCAGTAAAACCTCAACGGGAGACTCAACATGTTAATCACATTGAGATATTATTTCTGGGCACTTGCAAACCATTTTTATGTGCATTCTGGGTTTTTTCCTGCAGAGTTACTCAAATAAAAGAAAATAACTCTTTAACCGTGTCTAATCCAAGAATTATTCACTCACTATCGCTCGAAAACCTGGAAATAAAGTTATTGAACCTGGATAGAGCGTCTTTGCGAGAAAAAATCCATTGAGTGTATTGATTTATGACATGTCGACTGATTACAAGGATACGATCCATGGACAGCCCATACAGAGGGAGGAGCTATTGTGTCATATCAATGCACGGCGACAAGATGGTGCGCGCTATCCCGTTAGTATATATAGAGAACAGCGAAGAAGGAGAGAGGGTTGAAATAGCCATTGAGCAATAACTTCTACCGTTGCTCGTGTCAATTTTCAGGTGTGGTCGGGAACTGGAAGACCCACTTCACTGTGGCTCAGAACGAGGCGATGGACGCCCACATTGAGGAGAAACTGCGTGGTACTGGGCTCACCTTTGACTACAATTAGCCAATCATCGGACCGGCTGGCCGCAATGCGACTTTTGCAACTTGTCGGCTTTGTAGATTTAAGCACTGGCCTATTCTTAATTATTTTATTTCTCTTGTACACTACTGTAAACAACCCAAAGCGCATACCACAGGAATTCCAAGACCAGTCATTAACCCAGCGGACACATTGATGTTAATAAAACACTTTTTAAAATGTTACGTCCAATGTCACGCTGATATTGTTTGATAATGTTAAAGCGACATGCTCCTGGGGATGTTACATAGATGTTAACAAAGCATTTCAAAAAAATCTTAATGTGACATTTTAACAATGTCATTCTGTCTTGATTGTTAAGTGTCATGTTAAAATCATAACAACGTTGTTGTCAATGTTTGTTCCAGAAACAGCTTTTTGAAACGGGATAGACATGTTATGCCTAATGTTTTCACGATGTTTCACAAAAATTTCATGGTGATATGGTGGCACATCGTTTGGGTAATCTTTTTATGGAAAAATGATATAATTCTCAAAACCCCAAATTAAGCTTTTATTATAGATTAGCCATCGCAGTCGCAATTCACAGAGTTCTGAACCTTTTTCCCTAGTATTCCTTGCAACAAGCAGTCCAACTTAATCCAAACTATTCCTGCAATGACTGTTACCAGTTTCATTAGCAGCATTTCCGTAACTTTGATCTTGAAACTGAAACACGTATTAGTAGATACACCATTGGATCTAATATAGAGAAGTCCCACAGTTCTTACACTTGAGGGCTCCCTATTACAGCCATGCGGTTAAAGGTTATTAAACAGAAATAGAAAACATCTAGTTCAAGTGAAGTATTTCGAAATAACAATAAATACGTAATCATTTCAAAAACATCACCAATCCAATGTTTACCCCATTAATCGTGACCTCAAAAGGAATACAATGATCCTGTGTTTCCCCGCCCATAAAAACCCCTTTTGACCGTTTGCGCTCCCAGGCTGATTTGATGACCGCATCGGCAGAACGCCTACATTTTAATACAGTGTACACGTACATGTATATTGCATGATCGCACACAGTACGTGCAGTATCGCACGCTTGCAACAGACCAAGTTGTGTTCGATGTAGCTTAGCCCATCAACAGTATACACGTTTCTCTGGGACTTGGCCACAGGCCGCCTCGTTTTTTTTTTCCCCTGGCTAAGGGGAAGCCCTGACGTTAAAAGTGACCGTTGAGTGGGACCCAATAAGAATTCTGCCATGGGGAAAGGTCGTGGAAAAACAACCCCTGTCTGTTCTCCCCTTTTGCATGCTTGAAATAGGCTCACACGGACCACAACGGGACGTTTTTACATGCGCTTGGCCAATTGTAAACATTGTGACCGGAATTGTGGCACAAATGTTAGTTCCTCCAACAATTTTCCATTTGGTCTTTGTCACCTTATATCGGAATGAACTATCATTGTACCCAAACAATGCCACTGTATTGCATCTATTATGCATCAGTAGCGAGCTTTGTGCTGTCAACGGGGGCAGCATTGCTTCAGCTGGCTTGCCATTCCAGCTCAGTTTGCGGACCAAAAATACTCCCATGCTCCTTAAGTGGGAAGACGACATCGTATAAACAACTGGATGAAGACATCCAGAAATAATTTAGCATGGGGTGACGACATTGTAAAAGGGTAGACATCACACTTGCTGGATGTCGTCGTCACGGAATAAATTATCTAAGGATATCGTCATCCCACGGAAAATTATCTCAGGATATTAACGTCTTGACTTTCGTATGTCATCATATTGAGAAACAAAATGCCAAGATCTCATCAAGTTGAATGGCACTTCCAGAGCTCCGCATATTTTATCCTGTTGTGCCATAATTTCATGGTAAAGGTCTTTGAGTACCATCATAGGAATTTACTGGGTTAATTTAGAAAATGTGCTATTATTAACTTTTGTGGTATTCTTTACCAAAAATTGGGCTTATACCTACTGTGTGCACGTATGTTCCTACTTTATAGGCCACTTGCTCGTGCTCCTGTACCGTAGGCCTTCATACACACCTAAGTACATACTCATCTAAAGAAAATCTTACATTGCAATTTGGAAAATGCATATTGTTGTTTCAGCTACGTAGTGAATACACAACTCCAAGACGATACTTAAAATGATACACTCCTGTGATATTTAATTTACGGTAGCCCCTCATAAAGTTACCAAACACTCCTACACTGGTGGAATATTTCCGTTCCTCATTCTATGTTAATAAGGGTCATGTGGGCCAAATTTGGCCTTGTAATTGGTCGAACGTCCGTTAAAATTACGTAATATCGACTGGTTAGACGGGCATCACTACTAGCCTTATAGTCTCCAGAGCCATGCAGTTGCGAATACGACCACTTTTAGCCAAATGGCCATACTAAATAAAGATGCGTGGCCTGCACTGAGCGTGACGATAAAAGGGTTTTAAATCCCTCATCTTTGGCTCACGCATTTTTTGAGCCCGTCTTAAATGTACTTTAAAACCGGCTTAGCCTTTTACTCCCTATCTAAAGAAATAAAGATACTAGAGTTTAAAGTTTAAATAGTGGATGATTTTCATAGGCAAAAAAGTACCCATAGCTTTTGCAATGGATGTAATTTAATCAACATCAAACAAAACAACACACAACGAACTTACAACTTAGATCATATATGTTCCTCCGTGGTTTGATAGACTTAGAATACTTGGTTGGACAACTTAATTCACGACTTGTGACTCGGGACTCGGACTGGTGGTTTGTGACTCGAGACTTGGACTCGGACTCGAGGCTTGAGACCCCAGGACTCTGACTCGGACTCGACATTGGTGACTCGACCACAACACTGTGGAAAGTTAAGCGTAGTAAACAAGAGCCAAGGGGAGAAGTACTGTCAAAAAATTTCTGAACATTGTATCCGACACTTAACAAAATGTTTGTCACAGAAACATAGTTGGCTCAAATAAGCTGTGAAATATGAAAGGCTCTCAAGATGGCGATGAACGTTCTTTACAGTTGATTATCTTTACCAGGGTTATTTATGACAATTGATTATTTCCCACATAATTTTTTTTGGGGGGGTGGAACAACAGTGGTTTGGTTTGACTTTTTTTAAGGTGCTTGATCATCTTTAGTTCACTGTAAACTCTTGATTGTTTTTAAAAAAAGGTCAAAAATATATTAAAAACACTACCAGTATTCTACTCACTATTACGTTGTAAAATGAATGGTTTGGATAAGTTAGGGTAGCCTAATTACCGTTAATTCTGAATTCTGAGTTCATCTAATTTCATGATGTACGTTGCCGCAGGATTCGCCATTACACGTGTAAGTTCATTATCCTTAATGACATTGCACTGTCGAAACTAGTCACCGTTTTGACAAATATAAGATCGAGGATGGTGTAACTTAACTTATGGCCGTGTGAATTAGACCTGGGTCACTGTGCAGATTTGCACTGAGCATTTTCCAATCTGTCTCTGTAGATAAACAATATTACCATTTACTAAATCTGAAGCTTAGAACGACCGACACATTAAAAATAGACATCTTAAATGATGGCGCAACACTTTATTTAAGCCCAGAAAAGTTTACAGAGAGAGTTGTGACATCAGTGCATCAGTTGTTGAGACCAAACAGGTGGATTTTGCGTCAGTGCACATGGACAATCATAACACACATTAAATGCATGTTGTACGGCACATACAATGAACAGAAATGTTGGTTCCTAAGTCTGAAGTTGGCACTACTCTCCTTATAGACCTATTCAGCTCTGTTAATTAGGACCATCTACCTCAAGCAGAAGCACCTCCCCCCCTTATCCGATGAAAGAAACCGCGTTGGTCAGGACCAGGAGTGTTCACTTTGTTGTTACCGATTGCAACTGCAACCATAACGTTTCCCAGTCGTTTGTGAACCCAGAGATACTTAGTTAATACCAAAGGAGCTTGCGTTGCTATTAAGGAAAAGCGCCCTCTCGTGGTCCAGATCGAGGTTCATGGAGCGGCAGGCTAACCAGAGAAAGCAGCTAGCCCCCAAGTTACCTTTGCGGACCAATTCCATGATTTGTATGCTTACAAATACTTTGTTTTGTCATGGCAAGTGGACTAAATGTTTTATCGACAGCATCACTTTTTTAATTTAGTGGCATAAGGCTTGAAATGGCGATGGTCCTCATGACTAGTTTGAGTGGTAATGTTCTCTGGAGATCGAGAAATATCTTCACTTCAAACTGAATCATTGGTTAAGCCACTGAAAATTGAAAGGCACATGAAAGTGGAGGAAACGAGCTTTAATTTGAATTTGATCTTGAGCCCCTGAAAAAGTTCAGGTATTTTTCATGATTTTTTGTGAAGTGAAAGTATTTATCATTATTGTCTATTCAGCTTTATCGTTTCATTTTGACTTTGCAGGGGGAAAAACGACATTATGAATTAGATCAGAATATCAGGATCGGGATGCATTTCCAAGAGCCCCGATACATGTATTGTTTTTTTTTTTCTTTACCCGGTTATGCATGTACCATGTACATGTACTATATGTACGTGGACATGCCCCTCTGAATTAGACTGAAACACTGAACTTGAGACAGGGACACGGCGTAATCAAAGATAACACATTCAACCTTATCACGTGCAGTTTCAACATGGTCGTTATCTCATTTCAGTCAGTATTCTACATGTAAGCTTTTACACGTTTATGACCTATAAGACTCTGTAATGGTGAATTTCTCATGTCACGAGCCCTGGATGGATATTTTAAGCTAATAGGTACCAACACTTCTTTTGATTTAGTAATAACATGAAATCGTTGCTTTCAGGTGTTTTGTTCCATCATGCCACCGCCAGGTGGTGCATGAAAATCATCTTCAAGGTCGTGATGGGTTTGTTGTTGGCAAGTCCACCTAAGTATGCAATCTCCACTTTAAGGATGATGACATCAGGAAAACACTAAATGAAATCTGGCGACCTAAGCCTGATTCTGAGCCGAAAGATGTCCTGTGTGACAGTTAATTCCCCCAAAAGCGCCGAGTTCTTCGAAGGTCTTCTGAAGATCCCTGCACTTCAAGTGGTGCAGTTGTTGACCTGCTAAGAAATGATGAAGGACCAGTGAGTGATGATATATCCCTATCTGACAGCCACAGTGGTTGCGATGCTCAGGCCAATGAACTGAGAATGAACACTCCAATGAAGTCTCAGAATTGAATGAAACAGTGCAGAGACTGCAGAGGGCGATAAATTGCCACAATGAAAGAAATGAGCCAAAAACATTCATAAATTCTGTAACAAAACACTGCACTGGATTTCCTAGTTACTCCTTGCTATCGGCCATATTGTCTTTTCTGAATCCTGGGGATTATTGTGAGAATGTTATTGCCAACACTCCAAACAGAGATACTGCACCATCATGTTCTGCTTTACAACGACCTGTAGCCATATACAGATGCAGACCACAGCTTTTCAAGTTCATATAAAACTCTCCACAAGCCTGTGAGTAGCGTATCTTTCAGCTAAAGAACAATTCATTTTGGTTCTCTGTAGGCTGAGGCAGGGCTTTTCCGTAAAACATTTGGCATATATAAGTCAAGTGTCAGCAGACGCTGTGTAACGTGGATTAATTTCATGTATTTAATTGTACTTGGATCCCAAGTAAAGACACCATCTTCAGAACAAACATATACCAGAGTCATTATTGATTGCACAGGTCCCAGATTCTTTGACTTTTCAGAGTAAGTTCTGGTCTAATTATAGGCACCACATCACATACAAGGGCCTTCTTGGCATTGCACCAAGTGATGCAATAACATTCATCAGTCAATTTATCCAGGATCAGTGTCAGATAGAGAAATAGTTATTCGAAGTGGTTTTTCTGGACCCAAAATTGTTTGAAAAAGGTGATGTTGTATTGGCTGACCGTAGCATTACGATTAAGGATTTGCTCAAGCCTGTGAGTGTGTAACCGAATATCCCTGCCTTCCTAAGGCCTCTGAGACCTATGACCAGTTTGAACAACCATTGAAACACAGCAAATAGCAGCTGAGAGAATCCATTTAGAAAGGGCAACAAGGTAAAACAATTTCGTATTTTCAACAGTCCCATTTCTCTCAATGCATGGCTCATCAACCAGATTTGGAATGTATACTGTTAATTGACAAATAGCTTTATTCCTCTAATTTCAATCGCTGGTAATGTGTACACTTCCCACTCCATTGAAAAAGCCACGAAGTCTTACAATCTTTAATTGAAGTACCTTTATGTGTACTGTATTTTAATTGATTGCTATTCTCCTGATGGTTTTGTTTGCATCCAAATTGTTTTTCCTGTTGAATGAATAAGAATTCAACAATAAGATACAATAAATGCATAATGAGTTATACAGTTACAATTTTAGCAAGGGGTATGTGCTGACATTTGAACATTTGATCCCAATGTTTTTCATGCTGATAACTGCTTACACGTATTGTTAAATGATTCAAAAATACATGTACTGTGCATGAGTTACCGTCAATAGATTCATAACTGTACATCTGGATCCACGCAGTACGAAAAAAAACCAAGGAATTGCACAAGCCACCAGTGTGGATTAAAGGCTTCGGCTAATTCCATCAAGGGGTATTTTAAACGTGTACCAGATCGGACTAGTTTCGATCTTTCAGTGAATTGGTCCAAATACAAGGAATGACATGCACAGTTTGACGAGGCCATTGGCTGGAATTTAACACTGGCCACTCTGGTGTAAAACCCAAAATAAACTTTTGCTAATTTTTTGTTGAGCACGTTCCAAAATGGCAAGTAAAAAGGCATTCTTTAAATCATCAAACCTCTGTGTGTATCTACAATAAAATCACATCATTTTGCTCCGATTAGAGCCAGCTGACCATGCACTTGAATGGGGTATGGATGATCTTTCTTAAGAACAGGGATGCTATTGTCAAGTTCACAACAGAAATTGGGATCGTGGCGTGCTGTAAGTAGGTCTTTATCTTTGTTTTTCAGAACATTTTATTTCAAGAATTCCGAAAGGACTCTCCGCTAAATAATCAACCACCTTGCGGTATATTGAGGCACCTCACCAACAAGCCTTTGGTTTGGTCACGAGACCAAACTTCTCAAGTCGCACAGCATGCCCAGACCCATTCATGTGCTATGAATACTTGTTGGCAGCAACTGGCTCAAAATCATTTCCATGTTTAAATTTTTTCTCAGAAAATCTGACACAGGTTTCTCCTCGCCAAAACCCTTGGCAAATTCACAGTCTAACTTCTTTCGAATTAAAATAGAACGGAACTTTGAAGCAGTAAATTTAAACTGACGGTGCTTGAACCACTTAGCTCATGAACTTTTCTTCTGTGTATCATTTTCTATTTGGGTTTCATCAATCTGTTGAATATATGAGCAGATCGTAGATTTAAGTTGTGAGGCAGGGACATAATTAACTGAGTATATAGGCACAGTTTTCAATGGAAATGATGGATAAGCACACAAATCTTTGTGGGTATTCAATGACCAACTCAATGTCTCAGGGAAAATTACTGTAGACTTGTGAATGGGATTAAAAATAGAGCACTGATAGCTCACTGGTGAGCCAAGTGGTGCAGGACCAAATCTGGTGTTTTTGTACAATGTGGTTTCATTTTCTTTCAGAACAAGATAGAAAATGGTATTCCAGGAGAGGTTTCACGCAGTTTCTGTTGAAATGTCAACTTTGCCTTGTCATTTATCCTACACCATGGCATTCTTGCATCATACAAAGTTGATTCAATTCCACAACCTGTGATCATCTTGTCACTTTTTAGCCGTTTCACTGTTACATCCATCACAGGCTTCTCATCGGATGTGACTTAGCATATATAGGGACTACCCACAGACTTAGTCGTGAGGTGCATGCAACCTCTTCTGGCACAGATTTTACACCATGAAGATAACTTGCCAACTCCGGAAGTAATACAGCCAGCTGGACAGTCACAGTGAGCGTAGGCAATTTTTGAATCAAGTAGTTGTATATGGCTATACTAAGTTTTCTTGAACGGCTTTTCATACTGGCTGAGCATGTTGTCTTGCAGTAAAAAAAAGGGGGGGTTCATCTGAACTGGTGAAAATAGAATCTGCACTGAGATACCTCTCAGCATTTCTGTGCATGCCACCTATTGCATGTTTTGAAACTCGAGTCGACTCCTTTCGAGGTATAGCTCTCATGTTGGCCAAGTGTCTGTGTAGATCTATCCCACAACGGGTGAGAACACGGGGGCTGCTGAGACTCTTCCCCCAGTCTGATGTACTTCCCCATTGGTCGCAAGAGCTGAAGTGAACCCTTTTGAGGTACCTATATGCCAGAAAATACCCACAAGGCACTTATTTTGACCTGGATTTGTGTATATTATTTTAAGCTGTTGCTCACTTGAAAGTAGAACCTTTTACACTGAAGCCTTGAATATATCATGGAAAGGAGAGAGAGGGGAGGGCAATTTCGCAAATGCGAGTACGTAAAGATGCCAAGAGATTGCCCTAAAAGGACTCGCCAGTAACAGCCACTAGAATCATCTTCGATTAAAGAGGCAGTCTTCCTAGACAATGCGACTTTGAATTTTAACTGGCAAGAGACACAGTCTTTTGGAATACTGAAAGTTCTGCTCTTATATTTTATCCAGTTTTTAAAGCCCCTTATTAGATAAGTCCCCAATAAAACTTATACTAAAAAGTACCGAAGTGAATACGTCAGATGTACTGTTGTGTGCACAAAACACATTACCATGTAAACCAGTGCATGAACCAACATATGCATGTACTCCATTGATTTACACTACACTTTCTGGTTCCCACCGACACCAGGCTTCGGTACTCTTGCTGACAGATACATGTAAGCTGGCTGACACGTTAACAGTTTCATGCAGATCATTACTACTTTGTGAATTACATGAATATGAGCTTTGGGAATGGGAACAAAAGCCAGTCTTTAAACAGCATGTGAAAATATTACACAAGTGAGACATGACATCTGCCATGTTTTAGTAATCAACAGTTACTACAGTGCAGTTTAATTTCGTTGAATTTGTTCCGATTAAAGCCTATTGATTCAGTTTTCTATCCACATGCACATGTGATTTGATTTTCTCTCAATAAATTGTTATAAAAAAATTGTTTCAAACACATGTAGCACCACGCAAGATGCAACACCAAAATCAATAAGGTATGCAATTTAATTGCCAGGAATAGCTGTTTGTTTGCTATCTACAACACTGCTGGCAGTAGGCACCTCAACACACATTTTGAATCTAACAGCATCCAACTTGAAAGTACCACTCTCTCATCTGTGCCTAATTAGTTGTAAGGCCCTTGCATGATTCCCCACTGCAGCTAAACCAAACCTTAGGTTTGCCCTACTGACAGATTTGTACACGTACATGTTTAGCCGACGTTTGCATACATACACTTTGCCTAAATTTGGAAAACGACAAGGTCTTATTTCTGGAACCCCGAAATGGTCTAGATTCTAACCGCACGTTTACATTAATAACGTAATGCACAATAGTCAGGTTACCCAAGCTGGCTAATAGTCACACGCATTGCACACCGTTTGACGAAAAATTCGAACATCAAAATTAGCAAAACATTTCACGGTAGTATCCTGATAATTTCATCGACAGACTACCGATTCTGGCTTCATCAATGTTGAGTTTTGTGTATACAGCCAGAACCTAAGATTTGTAACATCTAGAGAAAAGAATAACGGCAAAAACCAACGAGCCTTCGATCATGGGATGGTCGTGTATCTGCGAGGAAACTGCACATACAGGGTGCGTTCGCGCGGTTACTCCTCTTAACCGAGTAGAATGCGTGCGCAGTACACTCGAGTACAGGAGTACACTCCCCCTTTAGCGATAGTATACTCTCGCTGACCCCTCGTTTCGTACGTAATTCCAGCCGTTCGAGTGCTCAGGTACACTCGTGGGTTACCCATTACTGCGAGTAGCTCGCTCGAACGCACCCACAGTATTGGGTCCGCGGGAGCGCCAGTCGTACGAAGGTCAACACAGAGAGCCTCTGTTTCCACCGGATCCATATGCGCAGACGGCTTTAATGTGAAACCATTACATGATGTTACGTAATATAATGGTGGCGAGAAAGATCAGGGCATGTCTGTTGGACCATAGGCCTACAAGCACGTACACACCGCACTATGAAAACTTACATGTACTATGTACGTGTATTGTGCACACTACCGCTGGGCCACTGGAACCGCACGTTGTTCGCTTTTGAGATCTCCATCCCAACCACAGGTGTTGGGCACTTCGCCCCCTTCACGTCGCCCAACTTCACTTCGCCCCGAACCACTTCGCCCCATTTCCACTTTCGCCCCAACCTGCGTACTTAAGTCGATAGTTGGAATTTGGTGACATCAGTTGGAAGACCGTGTTGCACTCTGAATGGAAACTATACTGGATGACGAATAAGCCGCCTTTTGTAGGTGGCGTGGAAGTGTCAGTAGATTTGATAATAAAATTGGAAAATTTGGAAAAGTTAGAAGCAGATATTATACCTTTAAACTTTCATCAACGTTTCCCCTGGAGTTGGATCCCTCGGCGTATTATTCTCGTCAATAAAGACACTTAAATGTTTGAGTCATTAATGTTTCCTAGCAGACGTGACTTTTAAAGGCAGACATGACAACATGGAGTCTTTTCTCGATGTTCATGTGTGACTTAGCATTTCAGAGGAAATATTAGTATGCATGCTTATTAATTGCAGCATATGTTCCTTTCCAATTGGAGAACTTCCTTGCAATGAAACCTTTTAATAGTTGAATGGCGGACGAATCCTTCACGTTGTATCCTTTCTCCAGGTTAACAATCATTATAAAAAGTTTACTCTGGGGCGAAGTGGCGACACGGCCAGGGCAAATGTGCGAATGGGGCGGATTGGGGATAGGCTGTGGGCAATGGGGCGGAATGGTGAGGGGCGATATTGTTAGGGGCAAAGCAGCCATTGTCGTAGTGGAAATGGAGAGACGTGACTGTAAAGCCCAACAACGACGTGCGTCATGGAGAAGTATGTCACTGTTGAAGAATGTAAGTACTTACACGTTCCACACGAATTATTTGCACCGGTACGTACCCCACGAGACATATGTGCATGGGTGCGAACTGTATTTTGGGGGTTACGATCATTATTTTGAATATAGCTTAAGTGTTTTTGACTTGGCTTTAGACTGGATGACTTGTGATGGACTTGAAGGACTTGCTTGGAATGTCGATGGATTTGTCTTATAGTTACGTGTACATGTAGTAGCCTTGTATGTCTATGAGATTTTCTCCAGAGAAACTGTACAACTTATGTTTTGCTCTTTGTTCTTTGACATGAGAGGTTGTAGAATAGATTGTTTGCCATTGACGTCTGTAATAAATGTCACCTACGACGTCTAAACTTCGCAGGGAAATGCTTGCTTCAAGACATAGGTCTACATTGAATTAGAGGATATCTTTATCTATGTAGTTATATTTTTTTATTTGAATACTCGCAGAAGACAAACGGGACATTTCCACTGAGACAGAGCAACATTTAGACAAAATCTCTTTCTTCAGAGATAGACACCTCTCTGGTAAAGCTCATTGTTTTGTTTGTTTTAGTTTTTTTCTGCAGGCAGACAATTTTCCATTTCCAAAGAACAACCGTTCTTTAATTAGTCCTTGAGCGTAAAATTGCTGGACAGGTTTCTTTTTGTCACAATGTCATGATGGATGATTCTGTGATCCGTCCATCCACGTGCGTCCGGAATTTGGGATCATGGTTTGATTAAGCAATGACAATGGACACCCACATCACTGACGCTTGTTGTGCAGCATTTGGCCGCCTTCACAATCTTAGGCGCATCCGTAAAAATTCCTCTCTCCCGACTCGCTTTCAGTGTTAATTCACGCATTTGTGACTAGCCGTCTGGACTATTGTAACAGTCTTTTGTATGGTTTGACGGCAGCACAGATAATGAGATTATAGCGAGTCCAGAATGCTGCAGCTAGACTTCTTACAAATACACCCAAGTTTCAACTCATGTCGCCAATAGTGTATCATATTCTCTGGTTACCCGTTATGTGCAGGATTAACTGTAATAAATAAAATAAATCACCCTGTTAACATACAAAGCCATCCACGGTCTTGCTCCTAGATACTTAATGAATTTTGTCATCATTAAGAAGGATTCTAGATATCATCTCAGGTCAGCAAGCAACGGTCCTTTGTTAAGTTACCCTAATGGTAAAATGCTGCCCACACGTGGCGACAGGGCATTTTCAATGGTTGCTCCTAAATTATGGAATGCCTTGCCATGGCATATACGGTGTGTGCAAAGCCTTGCTGTTTTTAAATATAAAGTGAAAACTTACCTTTTTAATATTGCATCTGTACAGAAATATATTGCACGGCAAGATTCGTGATTTTATTAATTTTATCAAGTAGGGTTATTATTATTTTCGATTTTAACATAGGTTTAGCTGTGATTTGTTATTTTAGTGTCACCATGTCTGGTATAATTACTTTTCTTTTATCGTAGGTAGGGTTAGAGGCGTCTGTCCCCAGGAAAGATCGAGACATCACCGATGCCAGCAGGGTTAGATTCTCCCTGTTAGCGGGGCAGACATCCCCATACTGCGGTTTGGGTACCATCAGGGTGACATTCACGCATTTATCCTTATTCATATATCCTTATCCTTTCATTTTTTTAAATGCACATAAAAAAAATAAATAATAAATCGCAGGGTTAACTTGTACTGCGCCGTTGATCATTTTTATGGAAACGGCGCCCTATAAATTTCCAGTTATTATTATTTAAAGTCAAAAACGGGGTGAATGGCAAACATTGAAGCGATACCGAACCTATACGCGCTGTTTCGTCACAGGTAACAGTTTAGATCGAGTTGTTGCTGACTCGGACTCGGGCTACTAGCTGACAGACTCTCGTTCCAATTTTTGACCAGACACTTTACTCGCGAGAAAATGGCTAGCCACCTGATTCGTGAAAAAAAGTGACCTGACTTGTATAGAATCACTTACAGTGTTACCATACTGCACGTTGTGCTTGTTCTGCTAGGCCGTACACTGCAGGGAGCGAGTTTTTATGTTTGTGAATATTCAATGATCTCTTGTAAGCCTCTTTTGATCAGTGATAATTCGTTGATTTCCTCTTTCATGCTAAAAAACGGCATTGTTGCACCCAGGGTTTTTACTAGAAGCCAGCACTGAAATGAGAGCCAGCCTGATAGTCGTTATTTTTTAATAGCCAGATTCAAGAACTTCAATCTGCTTCTCCCAGTGATATTTTATTCGTCACTAACCGAAAGTCCAGTTAATATTCGCACAGTCCTAGTGTGAAATTCAGTAGGGCTTAATGGTGTGGCTAAAATCAGTTATGACATATCAAGTATTGGTATAAAAGCTCCCTTGGGCATGAAATGACGGTGTTTCATAAAAATCACGTAATGTCACTTTTTAAAGGAACTTCTGCACTTTTGGGTTTGTCATGTATGTCGTTATACTGACGTCCTGTGCAAATGTATATGTGGGGTATAACTTCAGGAAACTCCTACAAGAAATATTTTTGAAAGGTTTACATGTTGCATTCTGTGTTGGCAATGCGCCATATGCGGCGTCTCCATGTGAGACTACGGCATTCTTAGATATCGAGCACTGGCTATGGCTTTTCGCTGATGCCTGTTTTGAACAAAATTCGAAGCCGTAGTCGTATTTAGAGATGGGACCGGAACAGGGTTCACCCAGTCGTAGTATGCCATCCCGTTTGTTAATTGAATTGATACACCGGCAGCACTGGGTAAACAGTCATGAATGTGAATTCTCGAGGTTGTGGTGTGCAATGCCAGATACAGTTGTATTAACATACTTTGATCACATGGTAAAGAAAATAAGAACAGTCTGCAAATAATGATAGCCTTTGCTCAGATCTATTCAGTAGAACTCATTATACGATACCCGAGCAAATTCCAAAGCTTGAAGTCTCTTAGAACATTTTGAAACCTCTATTCGTGTAGCGGCCAAACTCATTTTTGATTTCTAACCGATTGAGGGCGCTATAAGCGGGGACCATAAAAACAGCACTGAAAGCAAGATGGCTCCATCAAGTTTTGCATCTTACAGATTTTGATTCGCCCATCCTGCCGAGGTTTATTAAACGGTTAGTGCTCATTATTCTCAGGATTCTCATATTAAATTAAAGAATTTGATTAAATAATTACTGGGTTATTTGTAGTCTTGTATAAGCCGAAACTCACTCATTTAGGCCATGCTGTTACATCGGTGGAATACTTTATTGTAAATGGTAAATAGTACAGATGCACATGGGGGCCTACATATTGGAGGTATGGTCAAAGTTATGGGGTTTCGTATTGTCTAACTTAAATATTGGGCATTATACTCTTTTAGGGGAACTTAGATACATGTATTGGTGTCACTTAGATACACCTAAGTGCAAGTAATAATTGAGGTCGAAGTAAACATTGGGTGCATGTATATTTACATGTTCAAAGTGGGCACACATACATATATTATTATCACCTAGACGTCGGATGTACCGCACTCTTGATTTCTGTTTGATTTTAATTTTATTTTAGTCAATCTGTGCCTGCACCTGTGTCTGTGCATCAAGCTGTTTACATGAACAAGAAGAGAAGCATTAAACATCTGGATCTGAAGTGCACACTATGCATGTACAGCATTGCGTGTGTATCCTTTGGCAGATTCAATTTGTTTATCCTTTTTTTTCCATTTCCAGTTGACATAACTTTTCATGAGATTGTTTTTTTATCATGATGGTACCACTTTTTCTACAGACTCGGATTTTATAAAGCTGTGTACCAGAGGCTGCATCTCCATGTAAAAGCTTTAAAGATGCTTGGGTATTTAGCACTTTGTAGTCACTCTACACGTTAGTCCCCGATTCCTCACTTAAATGTGGGGGGAACCTACATGTATCTCTTTCAAACTGTAACCGTTTTGGAAAGGCTACAATAAAGTTGAGTCAATGACCAAGTTCTTTCTTACGAAAGACAAAATGATTTATTCTGCTCTCCGTCACAAGGGATATGTAAGTTCGAATACTGTACAATATTTTTTCTGCAACTCTCACAAAAATAAACGATAACCTTATTTACTGCCTTATCTGTAATCTGTAAGACATAAAACAGAAAACTTT
>NW_019091473.1:861358-905857 GCF_001949145.1 Acanthaster planci | reverse complement strand
GGACCCTCTAATGTAGAATATTTTGAGTGTATAACTTTTATTAATGAGCTCGGCGGACATATTTCTGGCCTAATTACCAGGGTGCACCCTGAGAGTCCCATCACTGCAGTTCTTGAGCTTTAAGAAAATACTGTAGTAGCTGCGCAGTCTTGTGTTTAATCTGGGTCATTAATAATTCAGGCACGTCTAATTCATGCGTTATACATGCGCGCGGCAACCAATCAGAGGCGCGCATTACCTTAGGTCTTGGCGCTGGCTGCGTGGGTTGCCGGAACTTCCCAAGATGGCAGCGTGCTAACCAGAGCTCTGTGGAGTTGTGTTTCGTTCTGAATTTCGAATGTAAATCTGACGTACGACCGCTGGTAGTTGGGGATCTACCTCAAGTGTACCTGGTGCGATCGATTAGTGTGGTGCTTGTTCTCAGTTGCCGGAGCTGCCGATTATATCAGATCTCTTTGAAGATTGGGGAATAGTTAGACAGTCTCGTTTATTTAAGAAGTGGTAGATTATAGGGTTGGGGAACCCGTGTGAACCAGTTAATTGGGGAATTAGCGGAGCTTAGACTAGAAGGATTGTGTGCCGTTGTTCCATGTTTGTTGGCATAGTGACGGTTGGTTGCGGTCCTGTTCTGAGAGCTTGCTTTCCTCGTTGAGGTTTACTTGGTGCAGGTTTCTGTTAGAGTCTGGTGACTGTGGTGAGGACTATTATAATCGCCTTCTTAATCAACTTACCTGTGTTATTTCGTGATAACTTGAAGTGGGTGAGGGTTATTTAAGTCACCTTAAACCTTGTTGCAGTTTGGGAACTTTGTTGCTTCGTAAGGCAGTATAGATTATTGTTTTACAAGTCTACACCGTTGTGTTGTGTTGTACAGTTACGAAGATTGTATTCGCTTGTGTGGTTAAGACTTATCAGTTATAAGCCATCGGTAGATTATTTATTTAGACTTGAGGGTTACCCTGATCACTGTGAGGGTTACCTGGTTATTGTGAGGGTTACCCTGATCGCCGTGAGTTTTACCCTGATCACCGTGAGGGTTATTCTGGTGTAGGTTAAGGATAAGGCTGATTAATCACGTTCGTGGTGCAGTTGACCACGTAGGACTACCACCCCGTGAGGATGATTTTGTATATAATCAATTGCTGTTGTATATAAAGGATAACTGAGCACTGACATTGAATAAACCAATCATATAATTGCCTTAGAAATCACTGGTCACCGTGAGATTTAGTCCAGTCCTGTATCACTTATTGACGTTTATTTTAATCTTTATTGGCATTGGGATCAATTATCTAATCACAGAGCGGTGGTAAACCTCCACCAAACGATCAGCCCCTAAGGCATAGTCCACCGTTCGTTAACTGATATCCCCCCTTGCGTTTGGATAGCCACTCATTCTTGCGTAAGGTTAAATAAATATATTTGTGGGGTTAGGCCAGGTCAATTCTATCTCCGATCAGGCCAGTCTGCTGGTCCGCCACAAAAAGGTGTCAGTTGTCCTGCAACAATACGTAAGCTGCGAGCAGCGTCGCTAGTCGGGAGGACAGAGTCGACATACACTAAGCTCGATCTGCTCGTGACTCTGTCGCAGCCAGACATAGCTTCGATCTTATTGAAATCCGCAACCACCTCAAGCGCATAGAGGAGCATGAAGGAGATTAAAGAGCCAAGCTGTACGAAAAGTACCGCAGAGTCATCAACGTCATTGATGGCGTCGACACAGAGCTGGTCGGGTACGGTGGGTGGGGGTCCACTCTCCACAATTACACTGGCAGCTGTTTGGTTGTTTTACTTGAGGCGCCTGCACTTGCTTGTGGTCTGGCTGGTATTGCCAGAAAATACCGGTACGTATTTCGGTGGCTCCTGGAGAAAGCCAAGAAACACGTCGAGATATAGAATTGCGTTCTCGCCCTATCTATGAGCACAAGAGCATAACGGATGTGATGTAAAAACCGCTTCGCGCTGGGCAAATCTCCCCTGAGGCGTTCAAGCTCGTTCTCGACAAGATGGAGAAATACGGCCAAAAGAAGGCTAGTAATTCAGGAAAAAAATCTGGCAAAGTTTATACTGCTCGAGGGAGCGAAGTCACAAAACAAAAGCTCATCACGAAGCCCGAGCCTCAATAATAGCTCGCTGCTGTAATTCCGACCACACCAGTGAGAACGATTTTGAAATAGAGTGCGGTTGCTTTGCTCTGTTTCGTGTATCTATTAAACACAGTCTTAGATTGTCCGCTGCTAACGTTGTCAAGCATCTGTTTGCCCTTGTAATTCAAACAAGCATTGCCTTTATATCTTCTGTGCAAGTGCCAGCTGCTCTTGAACCTTGGACGGCTGATGTAACCTACCTAGATCATAATTTCAATTCCTGGGTGTGTTCTTTGGTAATCAGCTACAGTAACTTTTTCCAGGTCACAAAACTGTATGTGTACATATCTTATTTGCAAGTCAGATAAGGCCAGTGAACCCTAGACCCTGTTGTTTCAGTACCAACCCTTTTACTATAGGCCTATGCTTGAGGTTGAGCTCGATGGGAGTTGGAACTGGGCGAGCTACGCCAAAACCCAAATTGTTTACACTACTCCTGCCTTTTCTGTAAGAGAAAACAATGCAAGATAAAAATTATTTTAAAAAGTGAAACAAGTTGTACAGGAATCGAACCAAAGTCTTTCTAAATGTGATACGTTCTTTCCTTGTTCCATTTACACCAGCTCGTACAATCTATTTTTTACTCATTCAGTTTTGTCACGGTGTTTCATAATGCTGCTTGAGCAGTTATCACATTGTCATAATTGTTGCTGTGATGCCTCAGCTTTCATTCAATTTTGTGTGTGTTCAAAATATGGAAACCATATAAAGTTTTCAGAGCAAAATTTCTACCATCAGCATGCATGCTAGCTAGGTTTTAAAAGTTGGGATTGATTTTGCATTACCCCTAATTAAAACTTCGGTCTGTACTTTTTTCATTCGTGGAACTTCTCTTGAAGACTTAATAATAATAACAAAATAATAATTGTGTCTCTCAAGTTTACATCTTGCAGATAGTTGTGTCCTTCAAAGGGAATAGTCACGGTCAGGAAAAAATTGATCAGTTCTACGTACCCTGCTGAAGCTGCATTGCTGAGATTCACTACAATATCCTTGTCTAAACAGGCGTTTCATAATACATTCCCAAAAGGTTACCATAACAAGGCATACAGTTTTCAAGTTTACTTCCGACAAAAACATGACATTCGTCAATGGGTACTTTTGCTAAGCGCAGAAACGCCCGGAAACATTCACGAATCTTCTATACCGATAAGTACGTACAAGCGTCGGAAGTAATTATGTTTCCCTAGCCCACTCGACAAAGAAAATTTGTCGACCGTTTCTCACAATGTACAGTGAAACCTGGCCTCTCCCTGGACCTGAGAGAAAAAAGTGTACATTAAATGTATGAAATTTGATAAATCAATATCAGGCTTTCAAACGAGGTTTTCAGCAGCATCCAAGGTGACATCCATCGATGCAATGCTGCAAGGCGGTAGCGGCTACTCTCATGCCCCAATCCTCTTCGGTTATGTTCAGGATCTTTGCTTCGCCCCAGTCCTTGTGTCGATTTCCATGGTAGTGATTCATCCTCAATAATTGTTTGTTTGGGAAGTACTCCAGGTATTCTTCGCGTAGGATATTGTGGTGCATTCTTGCCTTCTGTACAGCTTCGGGACGATATATTGGTTTCCTCCTTCTGAACTCCCATTTCTGCTTGGTTATCCGCCACAGACGGTCTATCAAGAGCGGATGTTCAGTGTCATTCAGGGGCTTACCCAGAAACAAATAATTCTCCATGAAAATCTGGCCGAGCTTCTGAGTTTTTTCTCGCGCGATTTTCTTGATAACACGGTGTAAGAACCCCGGTGCCTGATCCTTGGAGCTGTAAGGGTACTCGTCGATATCGATAGCTGTCTGCCACTTGAACTGACGGCCGAATCTGTCCAGGCAGTCCTGGTAAGCGGGCTCCTGCGTTGCCTTTCCTCTCTTGACACTCACTTCTGGCATGGCCATGTGACTCCAGTCGGTGTAGGTCACGAAACCAGTCTCGATGAAACAATTAAGATTTTCTCTCTGAGATTCATTCTTGTAGAGATAGGAGTCGTAGACATACACGTGCTCAACACCTGCGTAACTGAGATACTGCAACCACTGCACGATCTCTCTGATTGTAAAATGAGAGACGTCAGTGGCGTAGATGCGAACCACCAAAACAGCAGTTAAGAAGTACTTTTCCTTGATGTCAGAGCTTGATCTTTCGCTCCTCCCATTCGATAGCTCAATAAAAGGTTGGCCGGAACACCACGGCCAGTGGGCGGTGGTTTCCTGGTGTGTGAAGCTCACTGCTTTCCTCGCGTTGGGACCAACAATGGAACCAAGCCTTCCCCTGCAGTTTGTTGAATTGCCATATTGATAAGCAGCCGGTGCAGGGTTTTCCATTCTCGGGCGTTTCCAGATCGGACTAACGTACGGAAAAGACACAGTTAGTGCTAAGACAAAAATCAAGAGTAGGATCCACAGTGCCAAAGTTTTTTGAATCCCCATTCTGATCCCCCGTCCGCAAAAAAGGAACTATCAACCAAGTTAATCTGTTTGTTGGTTGCTGCTCGCCGAGTTTATATACGTGAGCAGGGAAGGGCGCTTTTTCACTGTTGTTTCAGACCAGTACAATCATGAACAGTCGACTCCCGATAGGCCAATATACGAGCTCACTTCCAGTTTTGAAGTCCATTAAAACCCTAGGGGCCCGTTTATCAAATCAAAAGCTGGTCGTCCTGTTGGTGGCTTCCACTGACCTTTCTTTTTTATAAAGCATCAAGTCCACAAGTTACAATGCTCAGTATAGCAGAGATTTGTGGTGTCAAGACCTTCTCACTGTTGTGTTTGGCCGAAATATTTTTATTCATAATAGAGAGGGCGCTCTATGTAATTGCGTTTTTCTTTAGGGGTCCAGTCCACAAATTCAAGCCCCATTGAAAACTGTAAAATCAGCAACGTTCAGGGCCCAATAGCATGCACGCCAACATNAATTTCTTTTCAATTTTTTGTGGGTTAACCAATTACATTTTTAATTATTCCCACAAAACAAAATCACCCCCAAATAGTGATTTCTCCGAAGTCTGATTGCAGCCATTTTTCAAGTGGCAACCCTCAACTTTCTCGGGCACTTAGGACCATTTTTTCAACCGTAGTTTTCAGCCCTTCTGCCCTCACATGAAAGCCCAAAGACCCAGGGAGTTGATCCTGGCAACGATTTACACAATCTCACCATTTTGGGGGCCAAACAATCTCCTTTTTCAAAAGATACTGTGGGGGCACTTTTAATGCTAAGCTGGTCAGGAATTCTCAGTTGAATTAGTGGTCTGCACCCTTAGTAGTCGTCTGGAGATGGCGTCGTCAAACAGTGACGGTTGGTCCACGCAGGTGTATTTACTTACCTGCAGTCCTGGAGGATACAACTTCCATTAAGTCATATCTTATGATTTAAGTTGAGATGCTGGGGTATTGTCGTCTTTGACTTTTATTGCCGCAGCGATACGTCATGTACGTAGGATGGCTTGTGTGCCTGTTCAACTCTTAAGAGGTATGCAAAGTAACGATGAGAGAGCTTTTGTTCTTTCTGTGTACGCAAGCCCACTATAGTTGAAAGATACAGAAAACATACTCGAGTCATGCATGCGAACAGTCTTATATTGAATTGTATGATGTGAAAATTGACATTTATCCCAAAACAGAGATATCTCTATTCCTTATAGAGATAACTTTAGTAAAAATAAATTCTGTTAGAAAAAGAGATACATGTACATGTGCCTCTATTCCACGATGTTTCCTTGGTAATTTAGCACGTCTTTCATTTAAAATTGCTTAATTAATTAAACGAAAGTTTAATTTCGTCAAAGAGGGGTTACACTGAATGTTGATTCCATTTTCAAAACAACACCATTAGATTTCAATTTAAGAGCATTGTAATTCACGAAAAAACACACTTATTCGTTGAATTGAAAAAGCAAATTAGTTTTTTGTCCGAGCTCATTTTACTGATTTAAGGGCCAACGCTTTGTATAAAGACAAAAATGAATGAATTGATCTAATTAACAAGAGAAGAGAAAGTCAAATAACAGTGAGTTATGTAATTATTGTGCCTGAGTTCAGGCCTATCCTTTCTTAGTTCAGTTGAATCACAACAAAAATGACGCCAAAATAACCGCTAATTCAAACCATCTTATGATTCATTTTATCACAAAATTGGATGATTAAATCAGTAAAATGACAAAAAACGAATTTCATTTTCAACTTCAGCACCATTCCCAGAGTGAGACGAGAATGACGATAAATGGTTCGTCGTTCGCAATGCTCTGAAAGTGAAATCTAGTGGTGTTATTTCGAAAATGGAACCAACATTGAGGGCGAGTGCCCCTGCTTGACGAAATTAAACTTTCGCTTAAGCAATTTTAAATGAAAGAAGTGTTAAATTAAACCTACATTAATTTTGCACGTCTACAAATAGGAACATCTCTTTTTTGTGATTAAATGTCAACTTTGCACGTAGTGGCGCGTAGTGAAGGCTTTGAGGGCGTGCCAAATAAGTCAATTTGCCTACTTCTACATTGTTCGCCAACCTCGATTGTGTCATGTAAAATGGAAATCCATGGTACGCGTACATTTCATGCTTCATGGAAAATGTCGACGACCAACTATGACTTTAGTGTACTATGGAATTCATTTGCAGACCAAAGCTCTATTTGCTGAGTGGAATTAGTTATTGGGGGTGGGGTGTTGCACCCCCATACCGTGGTCGCTACACCGTTTAGCACATTGTAGAAATCATTCACTCTATTAGCTTCTTCAGTGACACTAAATCACTCGTTAAAGTGCTTTGCACAATGTGTACATTTTAACGTTCTTCGTGAAAAAACAGCCTCAAATTACCACATACATGTACAACAATATATTGGGACTTTTTAAAATTATTTCTGATGTTGTATATTGGAAACAAATTACATTTTCACTATTTGTTTCTAATCAAACGGTTTATTGAACTATTGGTTTAGTTGAGTCAAACTTACACACAATGGGAGTCTTACGTACTGTTCCAAATTCAAACCGGGTTTCACTAGGAGTTGACGAAATTATGGGCATGAAAAAGGACAAATTTTAAGCAGCCTGTATGAGGTTAATCCAATTTTGAAAAGAGCACTTTTGCCGCTATTTTTATGGTCCTAGTTGCTCCAGGAATGCACTCACTCCACGACAAGGAAATTTCTGAAGAAAATATGAGGTCAAACAAAAATTCAGAAAAAAAAAATCCTGAAGCAACTTTGCTCACATTTGGTGAGATCTACCTTTGTGAAGCCAACACATAAACGACATAAACCCAGAGAACTGCACTGGTGACTGTAAAAAAAAATGGAAGATTTGAAATATAAGTAAACGTACGTGTACAGTAAATTCTCCATATAATTGTATGCCGTACAAACTTTTTGCTCTTCTTTGACAGATTTAAAGAGAACTCAATACCAAAATACTGAGACAAAGGGAATTCTGCACCCCAAGGTCTCTTCATATCAATGGCATTCAAAGTTAATTTTGCTTTGTGTACGAGATGTTGACTTTATACGAGGTTTTCCCCTTAATGTCTCGTGGCCTATAGGGGCAAATCTCGTCTAAAACTCCTTATACTATTTTCTCTTCTTCCTTCTTGAATTCTCTTGAATTCTGTTGCTTATTTTTCCCAGTCTGTTTACGAGGTATTTGTAGTAGCAGCAATCCATTTTATAAAGTACCAAAACTCAATGTGTTACATAGCAGTTGAAATCGAAGAACCTACAATCTTAAACTATTTCGGATGTTTTCAAAAACACTCTACTCAGAAGACAATCTTTCCAGCCCATTTGCAAAGACAAAAGCCACCCCCTTGAAAGGCAAACTTAAAGCTTCTCAAACTACAGCACATCAACAAAAAAAATGCTGAGCGCTGCACAGAAGTTTAAAAAAGCAAGTCACATCACACCGCCACAAGTTGAAAACTGGACAGAGATGACATGTACAAGTAATGTCCACAACTGAGAATACTCACTGGGGAAAAGCTGGTATACAACACGGCTGATAAGACACAACTTCAAGTGTGCCTTCGTCGCCTCACCCAACAGCGTCATACCCTACATTCTGTGGACTTCTTTTGTGCAGAGGTCCACACTATGTACATGTATGCCACACCTGCACACTCAAGTGTGTAAATGCCTTCAATCGTGGACTCCCTATTGTTCCTGTTTTGTTCATACTTCAACTTTTTCGGAAGACCTTCCATATGTTTTGTACACGTTTTCCAACCGTGGATTTTTCGGCAACCGTGGACCCTATTGTCTCCAATTGTTATAGGTCCACGATTGAAGGTGTTTACACACTCATGTAGTCACACAGGTCTGTGTAGATGCACTGTGTTGATCTCGAGTTAGGTCCGCGAGCACAGCCCAACATGGCAGTAAATACTGCATCATGGGTGTGTCCTACAGGGCTGAAAAATACATGCTTGTGGTGGGAAATATCCTATAAGTATTGCAATCAGAATTTATGGCATTTGGGCAGTGTTTCGAAAGTTGACCGCTTACATATACATGTACACATGTATTTTTTTTTTTTCCAAAATCTACATTTTCGGCAGAAAATGGCAGTCGACAAGCACTGATACCTATCTGATAAATCCTGTATACCTGTACATGTATATCGCTCATACATGTACAATCATGCATATTTCCAAGTGCTTGAGTTGTTTTCCCACACAATGTTGACATGAAATTCTGTGTCGAAGTCTCAGTGAGACACGTGGCCTTTTAGAGAGAAAAGAGCTAACTGGAATGAAACATCAGATCATGTCTTCAAGGAGTCTTCCCGCTCATCATCTTCATGAACTGCTGGAAGTTGTTCTCTTCAAACTCGGTCATGATCTTGTTCAGGGCATATATCTCCAGCCTCTGTCGCTGCTTCCAAGCCGACACTTGGTCTCGCTGGAGCTGCTGCTCCACCTTGCGAGCCTCCTCCCTCTGTTGCTGTTGCTTCTTTTTGGCCTTCTGCTCCATTCCGGACAGGCGGTCGCGGACAGCTCGCTGGCTCTGGACACCAAAATGCGGGGAGACAAAGGGGGAAAAACTGGCATGTTTACACATTGCAGTGCCTACTGCAGAGAACTGGGCACTGCGTAATATAATTACATATCGGTTTCCAATCCACCTCTTTGCAATCTTTGGAGTGTGGCTATCCTGCATGTTAACAGTGCCACAAATTGAATTGAACCTACCTGTGACCCTTCTGGGAATTTGACTAATCTTTGATCCCGGCCTTAAAGTTTTGCATTAATTGTGTAGAGTATTATGTATGTTATCAGAAAATGCTTTGTGTGCCCCCATTTTTGACCACTTTGTGATGCTTGAGCTACTAGATACGAATGTCTCCAATCTCCCTCTGTTTTCATTTCATTTAGGGCCAGCCAGAAAGTTGTGAGCACTTACACTGTATATTCTGGAATACAAATATTGAAATGTGACTTTCTACTTTCTTCCATTTTGTAACATCCATGCTCATTTAGGGACCATCTCAAAATCAGGAACATTCATGTTTAGTTCCCACTGGAATACTAGCATTTCATTTGAACAGTTACATGTACATGTACAAGTGAGTGAGAATACGTATGCCCAATTATGAGGCAATATTCTGCTGAATTTTAATAAAGGGTTTTGCCCTTAAAATTATGTATACATAACATTGTATTCTCAGTGTTTGAGCTCATGAAAAAATTCACAAGTTTATTCGGTTGGGACTCGAACCTACAACCTTGTATATAAGCAGGTAGTGGTGGGTTCGAGTCCCACCAGAGTAAACTTGTCAATTTTTTCACAAGCTCTCGAACAAAAATTGAGTATAAAAGTACATGTACAGTACGTCAGTGTAAGGGCAAACCCATTATCAAACACCTCCAGAATGCAAAGTACATCTTGAAACGTCCACGGGAAATGCCCTGTGGAATGACTGCCAGTTCGACAGTGAAAACAAGGCATTGCATTCAAAGTTAACGTTCCACCTGTTCTGAGATATGAGATGCTCCCAGTGACTTTAAGCTGTGTCTGCTGTAATATTTCATGATGTACATGTACTACCTGCATGATAGCACTCAGTACATGCATACTGCACTTGTACATGGTGCCTTGTGGGGTAACGGAAACAATGGAAGGTACCCCACAAGGCCAGTTTTGATCCTTGTGGGGTACTAAAGTGGTACCCCACAAGACTTTCACAAAATAGATATTTCAAATTTACTAAAAAAAGGAGGAAATTTCAAGTGCCATTCATCTGTCGCAAATTGAAGTGTTTTATATATAAGGGACATACATGTAAGGTCAAAATTTCAACCCAGGAGACTGAATTTAGTTGAAATGGAAGTGATTTGAAATTTTTCCGTGTTGTGTGGGAGTTTTGTACACGAGAAAAAAGGAATTACCCCACAAGTACATTATACATATGTAAGATGGGTGATTGTGCAGAGTAATACACAGGCTAGTAAGCAAGCCACAAGTGGACATTTGATTTTAGCAAATTATATGCCGTGTTATGTTGACAGAAATTGGGCTGATCGGGTGCAGATCTAAGGGGGAGTTTGAAGTCAGCCCCCCCCCCACTCTGACACCAAAAAAGACATAATACAATAAATAAACTAACAATTACATGTATATAAGTACATGCAATAATATTGAAAACAGATGATATCCTGTAAGGGTTATTGGTTATACATCAGTAACAATGCAAAACAAAATGTATGTACATGCATCTGCCTGTCTGCAATGAAGACATAAAATGAGGGGTCGACCCCCCCCACCCCTGGAAAGCCTCCAACATCCACTGCTGTTTATGCTTCAAACGGTATTTGTTACATATAGATTACATTTTTCCCAGTGTTCAGAATGGAATTTCTTGAATTTACGTACATTTGTTTTATTTAACTTTGGTGAAAATTTATAGGAGAGATGATTCAGAGTGTCAAGGCTAATCTTCAAGATGCAATGGACGATCACAAATATTGTCATCCTTACCCTCAAGTCCATCATGGATGGTATGTACTGATACTTCTGCATCATCTGAGGAGTCGGGGTACAAGGCGGTGCACAGGGCAGGATTGAGCCACACTCCCTCAGGTTACCAGACTGTTTGTCGGACAGGTACACCCTCGTCACCCGTGACAAGTTGTCCTGCTCTCGAGAGCCATTACCGAGTCCGCCAGGTCCAGGGATCCGAGGTGACACCCTGCTGGCGTAAATGATTGGGTGACGTCCCTGAGCGGTGAGGTTGCTGACAAAAGCCCCCTGTGGTGAATCCCTCTGCAAGGATGTCACAGGGTTTGGACTATTGGCTTTCTCGATATCAGAGGACTTTCGCTCAGTCCGGTGGGGGGTTATACCCTCTGTTTCGCATTTGCCATAACGTGAACTGTACACTTCTATCTTTTTGGTCTCAACCACAACGGGCATGGCTCGGAGTAAGGTGCCCAAGGAGTCCTGTACAGTGGCCTTTTTGTCAGCCAAGGATTGTTTGCTCTCTGGGGGATGCTTCTGAGAAAGATGACTCCTGGATTTTGTCCTTTTAGTTTTTCTCTTCTTTTTCTTTGCCGATTTCTTCTTGTGGAATTTTGATGACATTGGGTGATCTGCAGTTAAAAGAAACAGTGTGAATATGTAGCTAGCTAACAGACAGTAAGCATGTCACCGGTGTGGTGTGTTGTAAGTAACTGACCTTACATTGTACCTGATCAACTTTGCCATGACAGTATGTGACAGAGGTGCAATGTAACGTAGACATTGAGGAAGATATGAATGGTCACAGTCACTCAAAAAGCATGAACCGGGTATGATCATGAGATTCATAACATAGAAATGATGGCAATTCTGTTACTGATAAAAATGACATAAGAATATTACCATGACATTCCAGTACATGTTACGATGTAGATGTATGTACATGCTCCCCATAAGTTCATGCATACTTGTACATAGTTTTAGTCCCAATGATACTCATGAGATGATCTTAAACTACAGTGCTGCAGTTGAAGTTGCAAGACCAGCACTGACGTTGGGACTATGACTACAACTGGGACACAATCTGAACAAGCAAGATCAACTCACCAGCAACGTAAGCCTCCATCATCTCATCAGAAGAGGAGCTCTTCCACCTTAGACGTTCATCCTGCCTGTTTCCCGGTAAACTTGTGAGTGCACAGAAGTCAGCTGGGGTTCGTGTGGCTTCAGGGCCCCGACTCAGCTGGAAACTTTTACCACACCTCTCATCAGCCGGGTGATTGGTGCTGTTTGACCCTGGCGTTCTTGAACTGTTAGAGTTGGATAAGGTGCTTCTCCGGTTGAGATCTTTGTCAGCATGAACACAGGTGGTACTGCTTCTCCTGGAGTTTGTACTTGTCCTAGCACTGAGTGCCAGCCTTTGGAGAGCTCGGAAGTTGGGAAACGTACTGCTCCGTGTAGTACTCTGCATTGCACTCCCCTGTAGCATTTCTTCCTTCTGCCTCTCAGCAATGTTCCTCACTTGTACAAGGAGCGGGGAGTCTGAAGTCGCAACAGACCGCAAACTCGGACTGTTGGGTATTTCGGGCAAGGAGCAAGTCTGGCTCTGGGTGGGTGGAGATACTGTTCCATCTTCCGTTTGGACAGCTGAGGCCCGGCAAGTTGAGGAGGCCGACGTGTTGGCAGCCTGTTGGGAGATGGCTGCTATACATGTAGCTGAGGCTGAGATGAGCCGTGATGGAGACCCGCGACCACTCACTACTGAGCTTGATGCACTGCCATATCGTGATATACTCCCAGGGTCACTTATTGGCACAGGATATACACATACCCTGACGGACATCCTCCAAAAGCCACTTTACTCTTTTCTAACAAGTGTAATCGTCTAGCTGTAAATGTCAAGACAAAAAATAAGACAACACAAAATAAGTACATTTCTGAGAAAACCCAATATGGCAAAGTGAAACAAAAGCTTTGGACTCGATCACTCATCGACATCAGCCTGTTATTTCCAAACATGTGATGAATACAGCCAACTACATGAACTTGGCTGGAGCTGGAAATTGAACCCATGCCCATGGAAGTATTTTTGGTGAAAACAACAAACTATACATGTACATACAGTCCCTCATCAAACGTGTTCAATTCTCTTGTCCAACATGTCTTTTTCCTTTTGGTATCTCTGATTAATAGAAAGTTGTTGGAATTTCAAAAAGAATGACCATTATCTTGAAAAGAAGGAAAAAAATGGAAAGCCCCTCTTAAGTTCCTCCTCTTTTCAAAAATCCAACTGAGCATAACATTTTTGTTCTTACTTGCCCTGTTGCAAAGTAGACTCTGCAGATACATGCATGCAGTAATTGATGAGCCCCAGTGTGAGTTTAACCTCTCATTCTAAGAAGGCTCTAGAGGTCTTTAGTTAAGACTGAAGTAGGTACAGAGCCTCGTAACTGTGCTTTGACAAAGGAGCATGGAATTGGCATTAAGTTAGTGGTGTCGTGCAGACCTGCACAGGAGAAAACGTTGAAAGATTCAAGACTACGAGTTGAAGCAAAATGTTACTTGATTAAGTTGTACTGAGTCAGGATTAACCCTAACCCTCCTCAATCCTTCACCTGTTGGAGGACTGAGGAGTGTTAGGGTTAATTGTGAATTTGCTCACAGTAAAATCTGGGATGAACAACTTCCCACTAGAATTCATAGATGCAGACAAAACTGTTAAAATATATCTCCCTGTATGCACACTGTCTGAAGCCTTAAGCATGCTGAGGGCATCAAATCAAATTTATATAAACAATAAACATACTGAGCATTTCAATACTGGCCTAACACACTTGGCCTACCTGCCGACCGGTACATTCATTCAAAACACAAGTAAACCCTACATGCAAAGATCAATCCTACGGAAAACAAAGGACCCTACTGTTTTTGGTTTTTTAACATATATTTCATTTTTTTTTCAAATTTTTTGGGGTATGCTATAAAAGCACCTCCAACATCCTGCACAGACCCATTTGTTTATAATACAAGTCTTGGAAGCACTTCCGGGTTTCTGAAGTTGTTTGCAAAAAAAAAATCAAGGAGCAAAAATTGCATCCTTGCAACTAAAGCAAGGAGTACGTCTCTTAACTTTTTAAGGCTTTTCTGGGATACCAATGAAAGCGTATCAATGTAAGTGCAAAAGTCGTGATAAAGAGGACTTCCGCGCGGGTAAACGGTGTAGTACAGGAACTGTGCGGTACAGCTGGCCGGCCACGCTTGGAGGCAGGTGAAGTAAAAAAAACCTCGCGACTATGGGGCTTCACACTTCATAAATTCTTCGTGATAATTATCGGATAATGTTTCCCTTACCGTATCCATAATGTGGTAACTTGAACCTGCTTTAAGTAAAACGAGGCGTAATGCAAACAAAGTGATTGAGAAATTTAATCCACAACATTGATAGCGAGTCTGATCACAAAGGCCAGCAAGCGCCGTACAAGTTATGTACACGTACATAGTAAGTGAGTCAACAATCGGCTGTTGCTTAGAAACGGTCGTGCAAAGGTCAAAGGCCTCTCTTGCCCTGGACAACAACATTAAAGAATTAAGCTAGAAAACCCATAAGTATGTTAAGCCCTTAGTTGAAACAAAAATATACTAAATTGATATTTAACATGATGCATGTTTAACAAAACTGACAAACAATGTTAAATGTTTGCAGATATTGTTAAAGAAAAAAACTTATTAGCGGACGAGGAAGGTACAGTATCGCAACCGCTAAGGTATACTTATGATAATTTATTTAAGTTTGTATTTCGCTCAGGGTCATCAGGCGTCACCGTATGTGGCCATACAATGTGTGCACTGTGCGTAAGTTAAGGTACGGTACACTAAGCCGTGTCCGAAAAGGGCTTCCAGAGCAACGGCTAGGTCTGTTGTCTGCGCGTCTCCACGCATTTCCAATGGAGCGAAGACCTAGACCTAGCTGTAGACAAGTTAACATGGGCATATATTTGATTAACACGGGCGTAAATCCCGGGGGATGGGAGTATATACCCGTACCCCACGCACACATTTTGAGGTGGAGGAAGGGCTATATGAAGAATTTTTAACACGATTCAAAGACTAAAATTCCTTCAATTATATTAATATACATCACTCAAAAACCTGGATTAAAATTTGAATACGTAATTACAGATGTGCATTAATCTCATGAACTTAGACCTCTATATACAGTCTGTGTCCCACCTCCCCACTTTTCAAATTTTCATCTCATCCGATCCCTGCACTTTTCCCCCTCGATCCCCCATGATGCAGCCATCACGTACACACAGCCTCAGTCTACGTCCACTGTCAGAAATACTGAGGCCTTGACCATAATCAAAATAATACGAGAAGTTGGAAAGTGCGCAAATGCCATAATGAACAAGGCTAATGACGGTTGCCCAAAATACGATCATTTTGAGCCCCTCTTTTTTCTCAGCCCCGTGATCAACTAGTAATTATAACACTGATTCTAAAAAATAATCAGAGCACGGGACCTAGTGATAATTTTGACCCAAAATGCCGCACCGATTCCCTAACAAAAACGTATACGGATCATATTCTTTTCTATCAAAGTGCGACACTTTCTGAGGGAGGTCACATTGTGAGAAATAGGCTCATTTTCTAGTGATTCAGTACTTCTGAGTAGCCTAAGTTACGGTACAGTGCGGCAGAGGGGATCACGGCTCCCCCTCAACAACCTTAAGTAAAAAGGCCGCTACAAATATACTTGTAATATGTGCTTGCCATGATCTTTGTCATTTAACTTGAAGAATAAGCCTTACTTTTTACCTTGCAAAATAATAACGAGAAGTAGATCGTGGCCTCTATCTCGTAATTAATTCTGAGTGATGAATATCATATAATCCCGGCCAGGGCCACATGTGGATTGAGTTTTCAGTCCCTACCTGATTCCGTGGGTTTTACCCAGAATATTCCTCTGGGGTTCAAGTTTTCCTCCCACCTCTAAAACTGCAACTGGCACTTTTAATTGTCTCCTATGCCTAGGCTACATTGCCTAGGGCGCTTTTGAGGAATCGCCCATATCCTTAATTGGTGTCACTTCCAGAAATATATAATATTATACATGTAACACCTTTAAATCAATTTGCGATCCTGGGTGTTACGCACGTTTGAAATTAACAGCGTAATTGTACATGTACATGGCATGCCGGCATGCACATGTACAATGACATGTACATCTACGTACATGTCCATGTACATGAACAATGTACATGTCATGTACTGTACATGTACAGTACATGTACAGGTTGTACATGTACATATGTACCCTGACTTGTGCACGTGGCGGTCTTGGCAAACACATACTGTATAACCAGTAGGTGATCCACTGGTAATATTCAGATAACTCAATATTATATTGAATCAAACATGGCTTTCATTTGTCTTTATGGAGTCTGCATAATATTGAGACATACTGTATATGTACTGCATAATTCATAGTTCACTAGGCGCAAGTACCCTTCCCAGTTGTGATACTGCCTTTATCTGTCGCGCATGCGGTCAGTACACATCATGTAACACGTGAAAAATTTTGTGTGGCTGTACCTAATTTTAAGGCTGCCGATTTTGGGTGAAGATATAAAATGAGACCACTGACGGAGGAGGAAACTAAGCTTGTTTTTGAGAAGCTGTCAAAGTAGTAAGTTTAAGAGAAATTAAACTGCAACTTCTAGCCTCCATGTCTCCATTCCAGGTCTAGTCTACGGTATCGGAAATATACGTCTTATAAATATTACTAGCCTAAACCAGTTTTATGGCGTGCACCTTACAATGCCTAACATGAGTATTGTTTTTGAATACTATACATGTAGTATAATCAGACAATGCTCAATCCACACATCCTACTCATGATCCACTATACTATTGTATGGGCCTACACTATTGTAAATTTGGTGACCCCGTTGACAGAAGGGAGACCTATATGTACATACATGTACATGACCTAGGGCCTGCATTTTAACTTTTGTATACACCTTGTCCTTGGTAGATGACCGATGTGTTGGATCATGGTCAACTGCATGCTCAATAATTGTACAGTTGATGTAAACAAAGGGCAGTGCTTTGCATTTCAGGGGAAAATAACAGGAGCAACTGTGAGTGTTTTAACACGAGTCATCTGGTCATGGTAAATTCAAATTTGCACAGCTGGTTTATCAGTGAGAATGTCACATTTTCTCACAACTTGCCATTTGAAATTTCCGAAAATAGGTTCAGTGCAATAGAGAGAGTGTTACCTTTGTACCTTGGGGGGACTTACATGTACCAGTTTTGCAAGAATAAAATGACAAAAAGCAGGGGGGTTCCCAAGTATAAAATAGTACGTGTTTAGTGAGTGGTGTTAGAAACAATGCAGTGGCAAAAAGAGCAGGTGATGGCCGCAGCCCAGGCCTAGCATGCCTAGGCCTAGGCGTACTTCATGTAGCCTACTTGAAGAACTCCAAGTCACTTGTGACCCTGTGGTTGTTTAAATGGGGTCGTAATGCATAGATGTGTTATTTGAATGGAGCTTTTGCGGTAATGATCCGGCAATGCAAACTCCACTTTTCTATCAAATTTTCCCATGAGAGCAACTGTGAGGTAGGCCTACATTGTAGCTCAGGAAGAGTTCCATACATGGAAAGCAAAACATGTCCAGAAAGTTCAATCTGGCATTTTAGGGGGGAAAAACCCAAGTTGTTTGCTTTGAAAAAACTTAGAATTTTTCAGACCAGTCGCTTAGGGTTTATATGCAGGGTGTCAAGCCGCGTCCGTATGTATATACATGTATACTGTAGAACTCTTTCCTATAGCTCTTTAAAATGGTCTTGCTGGTGTAACAGAGGTTTCAGACCGTAATGAAACCAAGTAGTTTTTGAAAAATCTGAGATTTTTACTCACCAATCTCTCGTTTCGCACCGTTCGTGCCATTTGTGTTAATCACATTGCACATGCATCTCGCCAATGGCCAAGCTTGTCACACAGCAATAATGAACACGCAGTGAAAACCCTCCATTGTTCCATCAATTTCTTAAAAGGATACATGTATATGTACTTCATTTTATTTTCCTGATTCATGGCTTTGGAGTTACATTGCTTTTTTTACCTAGACAGTTGAACCAAACGTCCACAGGATAAATTTCCCAAATTTCCTAAGGCACTGCACGTGTTCAGTGCCATACTTGAGTAAAATAGCAAAAGATATTATGTGTTGCTGGTGTCTCTGTAGTGTCTCTTAAGCTGTTTTTGTTATTTTAATTTGCATTGAAAGCCCTATCCTCTTTGAGTGATCCCTGTTCACCACTTCGCAGGTTGTATTGTGTAATTCGGTGTGATCCCTGGCTATATGGTGTTTCAGGTTTAATGGCTTCTGACTAGCACCCCCCCAGCAGGTTTAAGGGCCAAAGGCCGCAGGTTCAAATCCCGCTCCAGTCAATTTCTTCATTCATCTTTATAATCATTCATAAGCAAATTTTGAAACCCCAAATAGTCTGGCACCATCCTGTATTAGATCACACTAAATATGATAGTTTCAGGGAACAAGATATTTAAAAGTGGCTTCCACATGAATCTATTTACAATCAAGAACCAGTTCATAGTCAAATGTTCCTAATGTCATCATGAAATGTAAATTTGAAATACAAATAATTACAGTTGCTTTTTATTATTTATGGCAGTTGACTATTGAGAATTGTTTAGCATCAGATATTCCTGATGCCGTTTGTTCTTCTGTGTTTCAGTATTGGGGAGAACATCAGGCTGTTGATTGACAGACCAGATGGTGCGTACTGTTTTAGGTTACACAAGGAACGAATCTACTATGTCAGGTAAGTTGACATCTAGTGACTCCTGGAGACTGTGAGTGCAGACCAGAATGTAGACTAATTTGTGCCAACTTTACTCATTGTTTAGCCGTTGGAATTCTCCAAACTGATGGACCAAAGACAAGGCCTTTAGTAGTTCACCTGCCAACTAGAAGGTCTTGGCTCAAAATTTAAACATGTTAAAGGGAAGTTTTGTGTTCCTTCCTCATTGGTTTCTTCAACATTTGACATGTGACAGTGAAGCCAAAAGATTTCAAATCAAAGCTGAAGACTAGACTGTTACTTGTCCAAGATTTTAGTCTTATGGCCCAACTTTTGAGAGAATGGGTAATATTACAGACTAAGTAAGCACAAGAAGTTCTATTTTCACTCTAAATTTCTGCAGTTCTGAAGGCTTTTACGTAGACAGATGCCAGTTTATTTCCCTGTCCTGCATAGCATTACATTCACTACCTTAAGTTTTGGGACTTGCGCACACAGTGTCAAGAGTGCCAAATCTCCAGACTTCTGAAAAAAAATTACTCCAGTGACCAGAATTATGAAGCATGCCTCATTGCCACTATGCCCATCCATAGTGAGAGTTTCAAGGTTTTTTGGTGGCAGCAAACATGCTGCACTCAAGCAACCAATACACTTGTATGTTTGCCACAACCAAGCATCTCAGGGTGCTTCATTGGTATACATGTACATTTACAAGCATTGAGTACCTCTTCGGCCAATAGATTGTCATTTCTTTCCGTACCGGGCATACATGCACCTCAGGTTTAAAGGGACCATGAAATAGAAATATTTTACTAAATTGTAATAAAACCCTTGAAATTGCACCTCCGGGTTTCAATTTACCTGATTTTAAATTTTTGTTCTGCAATATTAACCCATATTTTGGAGCTTTTTTAGTTTTTATGCTAATGTACATTTGCATATTCATGAGCAAACTATGATGTCATCCAAGGCACCGAGCCTCAATGTTGCACTGATTTGTGCACAGAAAATCTCTAGATTTTTTTTAACACCGCTATTGTAAATTGAATTTCCTTTGGCAATTTATTGTTGTGTAAGTATATGGCAATAGGCAAGCAAGCACATGAATGAAGTTTCATTTAGTGTATAAATGGGCAACATGTATATTAAGAGAATAGATTCATGTACATGTGCGGTATATGCTCCGCTAGCTTTAAACATTTGTTCGTGACTAGATCAGGGAAAGGACGCTGATAATGCTGTAGGCAAAGGACATTATCAGCTCCATTCTCCTGAGGCGCTTTGTAAGACTTTGTAAATACCCTTTGAGTGGCAAAGTACATGTAAGAACAAGTTTCAGAACTTGCAAATTTCCAATTTTTTCCAGATTTTCATTTTCATATAATCCAACACCCATCCAGCCATGCTACATGCATGTGCTCCTTATGGGTACAGTGTTACATGTCGTAATCTGCTTATATGGAGATTAGCGCATGCATGGGGCATACATGTACCGTGTCAGAGGTGTCACATCCAGCTGGTGCTTTATCATGTGACTCAACCAGTTGGAAATCCTGAACTGTCTCAGGTCTTTACAAATATTATTTGGCGACAATGATCCATTCAATTATCCATTAAAAATGCCGAGATGCTTCTGTTCATGTATGTACTTATTTCTTGGCAGCCAAGACATCATGAAGCGAGCAGCCAGTGTGAGTAGGAAGCAGCTAGTCAGCATGGGCACCTGTTTTGGGAAGCTCACAAAGACCATGAAGTTTCACCTCCACATCACAGCTTTAGATTTTCTGGCTCCGTATGCAAAGGTACATGAACATGTACATTTGTGATAGCATTGAATCTCCTCAGATGCGTTTACCTGTGCATGTGTCATCAGTGTATTTATGATGTCAGCTATGGTAATGGATTAAAAGTGTGAAGGAGTGGTTTTATATTACTACATGGCCGTTTTCCAATACTCAACTTTGTCTCCCTCTCAGGCTTCGTTCCCAAAAGTAATCCCCGATTGTGGGCCTGAAGCATTTAAATTACATTGTACTTCTGTAATTTTTGGCTTTCTTGCGTCTTATTTGATGTTCTGTGGCACTATTAGACTGATTACTGCGCTTACAGCTTCAAAGTCAGCTAGTAAAAAAAAAGTTGAAACCTGAGATGGAGCCAAAATTGAGCATTGGAAAATGGCCCATGTAGCTTAAAACTGGCAAGGGCTTGGGGATGCTAATGGGATAAAAGCCGAAGATGACACACCCATTCTTCCTAGACATATCAGCCAAAATTGCCAACCTTTCCCACTGACATGCTCAGTGCACACCTCCCAACATGGGGGGAGGGCAGGAGCTTCATAGGACCACAGGAAAAACTCTCAGCGTCAGATTGAATTGAAGCTTTACAGACGTACATGTACACATAATGTCTTCACATGCATGCCAAGTTTCCATAAGATACGGCATGAGACAGCTGAGTTCTTGGTCTGGAAAAGCTCATCCCTTTCAGGGTTTACTGCTTTACTTCTACATTTCTCTGCTGATTCTTCCATGTAGTACAAGGTGTGGGTGAAGCCAGGCTCGGAGCAGTCGTTCTTGTACGGCAATCACATCTTGAAGTCCGGCCTGGGGCGGATCACAGAGAATGCCGGACGGTACCAGGGAGTGGTGGTCTACTCCATGAGTGATATCCCGTTGGTAAGAAACGTTGTCACAACATGTGCACACTGCATCGTCCTTGGGATCAGGGGACACATCCCTTTGAATGTCATCGCACATTGTAAGGGATGTTGACTGAGTTATTTTCTTACAATGTGAAGACGAATTGGTAAAATTGACCCCAGCGACTCTACTTGTTACTTGCTCTTTGAAGGCAGTTTTTTCTCATCATAAAGTTCCATTGTGAATGTATGACATGGCTTGTAGAATGTGTATTAATTTCATTCTCTGTAGAGGGTTTGCATGGCTGCCATTTTACAGGCTTGTGCTTTTCACAGTGTATGCACAAAGGAGGTTTTTCTGTGGAACAAAGGAACTGCCCTTCAAGATGGGCACCACCCAAAGCCTCTCTACCACCTCATACTGGGTTCTGCACCCGCAAACCAAATATTTCAATTGTTCAAAGCAACAAGTGCAGGAGGGATAGGAAATCAAGAAAAGGGATAGAGTGTAGTCACTTGAACTCTCTCCAGATTCCCTTCCTACCCTTAAGAATTCCACGTGTTGATTAAGGAAAACGACAAGTACACGTAGATGTATGTGTATAGATATAACAGTGTGAACAGTAAAAGACAAATTGACACCGAGAAGAGTAGCAAAGTCTGTTAACACACAGCTCTTCACTGCCAAGTACCATTAGAAATGACATCTATTGTATGCTTGAAAGGTAAAGCATTTTGCTCTCTGTATTCTGTTGTGGAAAGAGGAGACAGAAGGGTTGTGACAGAGTGGCTTTCAGAGGCAACGGAGGTGCCACAAGTAGACCCCAGGTTTATAGCTGTTTGTCACAGAGATCATGTTTCCTGGTGTGTTTCCTACAGGGCTTTGGGGTAGCAGCCAAGTCAACCCAGGAGTGCCGGCACGCAGACCCAACGACGATTGTCGTCTTCCACCAAGCCGACATTGGACAGTACCTCCGGAATGAGGACACTCTTGTCTGACACCCACGGTATCCAACGGACACAGACTTGTGCTAAATGAAAGGGACTATGGGCTATCCCACATATACAACTCTCTCCTGGAAATTCCCAGCGTCCTGTGTTTTGACTTACAGCGTATTATGTTAGCACAAGAATGGGCTTGCGTGTGCTCATGCGGTGGTCACCAGCATCTCATTGAAGTTTGTCAGCTTCGACTGCAAGGCTTGCATGAATTGCTGGATCAGTCTTTAATAGACTATCCTGGAAATGCACCGACGACAAAGTCTTACAGTTTCCTGCCAGATGGAGAACCGTTTCTAGGAGAAAACTGTAGAATGAAAATTATCCAACTTTATTTTTTCTCTTTCCATCAGCAATGTCACTGTTGTCTTCATAAAATGAGGTCCCAAATATCTTCTAAATTTGGCTCATATGTTTAAGTCAATCACCCATAAACCGTTGTTCAAAAAATTAACTTGGAAAATGCTGAACTTTGAAAAACCTGAGTGCTACTTTAAAAATACATCGGCCTGTTTCTCTGTGTTGATTTGATGGCTAAGTCTGAATCAACAAACATCAACTTGCACTTCTGATCAAGTTGATCAGAATCAACGTGCCATTAGCCCTCCCAATTAAAGGCCGCAGCTTTCTGATTTTTTTAGTTGAATGATTGATCATCTCTTTCTCTCTTGATGACATTTTTGATGTATTCCAGTCACTTCTTGTGCGCTCATTTTGTAAGAAAAGTTTTATAATTAACAATGAATGAGCGGTCAGACCTGAGATCGTCAAATTGGTATATTTTTCACTGACGCAATTTCAGACCATCGGACAAAGAGGACCAGTCTCTGTTTTCGTCAGATCTCTTTCAAGGCAGAGTCTTTTGTAAGGAGAGTTTGAACACACAGTGCTCATTTCACACTTTGATCAATATCAAATAATTGTAGCTATATGTCAGTAGCATAAAAATGGCCTTTCGCTAAACTGGTAAAGCACAAAGGAAACAGAAATGTTTTATGTTAAAATATTTTTAAAGGTAAATAGAAATCTTTCACATAAAGATTGTTTTTATGTGTCAGAAGGGGTAAGTTGATACCTTTCTTCAGGGAAACGTGATATTTTGTTCAGAACCATTTCTATTTTCTTTAGATGCAAGACCTGGAAAATTTTTACATTATCACACTTTTCATCTTCCTCCGTATTTTTGATCATGCATCATTAAAACAAATAGTGGGGTCAAGGGATTGCACCCATCACTTAAGAATTTTACAGCATAAGCTATGAATCATGGGAGTTGAGCCATGGATATCTGCTATGGATTTAACTGCAAAAGTTCCAGATCATTCCCATTTCAAGAATTTTCATATGCACTCAGAGGACCTTTTGAAGCAGTGGCTTAACGTGGGTATTTTTTGCTACCTTTTGCCTCGTGATATCATATTTATCCATCATTTTCTCCTTTCATATTTGTATAGTAACAAAATTGTGTCTCTGCGCCATGAGCACTTCGTTAATTTAAAGAAGTGTCTCCGTGTATTATATAGCTACTAGTATTTAAACAAAGTCAAGTAGTTCACAGAAAGCCCAAGGGATTATGGACTATAGGCTATAATATGTAACATAGCGTTTATATCATTTTCGCTGCTTAAGTTCGTCAGGAGTACTTTCAAATTAATTTGGGATGAACGTACAAATTTTAGCGACTTTGTTCGCACTCCTGTGATCCATTCGTGTATTCTGACGATTCACACTGCATCGAAATTCGCGCTGAAATATGAGGCTATCTCTGTAGAGCTAACTCGAACTCGATTTCAAATTGATGCATTGTTTATATTGTAGTTCCCCAAGTTCTAAATTTTAAACTCGGAAAGTGCGGGGAAAGGTAGTCTTGGTTCCAAGATCTTCTATTCATACTACGATGTGAAGGTCCTGGAACCAAGACTAGGGGGAGGGTTGCCCCCACCCTTGAAAAAAGGTATCTCCCCCTCCACTTTCTGCTATGCCATTGGAGGTACGAATTAAATTGGCCCATCAACCCCCCCCCCCCCCAAAAAAATGATTGGGCCATAAGATCTCCCCCTCTCAAAGCCTTTCTGCCTCCGCTGGGTAGGAGATGAGGAAGGTTTGTTGGGCTGCCAGGCTATTTCTAGAGATGGTGAACACTTTGATGCAATTGCGTGTACTGAGTACAGGTTTATACGCATTAGCTAGTAGACCCTCTGTACTTCCATTGCCATGGACTTTTTAATATACGTGCACAAATAATCCATGTAGTTGAAATGAGTAACATAAGTTGTTACTATGTGGGAAGTGAACCATTAGCAAAGTCATTTCGTTGACCCCAAGGTCAGCTTCTTTGTGCCACCGAGTACCATAAGGGCTGTACCTCACCTGCCTATCGACGGGAATGCAAACTTAATCTTTTTTTTTCTGTGTGCTGTTTGCAATATGTATTATGCAAGGTATTGTTTGTCCTGGGATCTAAAGCCCGCAGTAGACTCGCAGTCTGTTCATCAAATATTTTTAAGCACGCACATTTCAAAGGTTATGGGTATTGCTTCATACTGCCTGCGTGTGGATATTGGAAGGGGTGTTGTCTGCACGACGCAGGTTTAGGCTGCTTTCGCACTGGTTTAACCGGAAGAGAAAACTACAGGAAAATGCAGGTGGTAATAGAATTTGTTTTGTGCGCTGTATTCCTTATACGGATGTCCAGTGGCGAGGACCCTCCTGTAGTCACGACAAGCCAGGGTCGCATTGTTGGCACGAAGCTTCAGTTCGCCCCCGAGGACCCTGCGCTTCGCAGGAGCGTGGACGCCTACCTCGGCGTACCGTACGCTGAGGCTCCCGTCGGTCCGCTGCGCTTCAAACCTCCCGTCGCTAAGTCATGGAGCGGAGACCTGCAAGCCACCAAGCTGGGCAACCGATGCCCACAGCCAGTAATGCCAATCGGCAATATCACAATGACGGGGCCCTTTAATGAGGATTGCCTTGTCCTTGATATCTTCGTTCCTAAGCCCGTTGTAAGTATACTTCTCGTGGGTTATATGTACAGCAGGCCCGGCCTCTAGTTAAACCTGAGGGATTTTTTTCTGTTATATTAATGTCTGAAATGCTGGCCTCTCGGGATCATCACTCACGAAGCATTGTGTGTTCCCATGCAGCAACTACACGTATAGTCAACGGTACGAACTGAATTTTCCTCACCAGTAAACTCCAACTTCACCCTTCTGTAACGTCGGACGTCCGGTTGCAATTTAAACGTTCACGTCATTCAGTTGGATCCCAAACTTTTACAATGCTCGCTCCGGACACGATTTGATCGGGTCGTAAGGTGACCAAAATGAAAACAGTGTGATTCAACACATCTCAGGGTTCAATAACATGCAAATTGAAATCGTCTCTTCCCATCTCCTTTCAATGAGCTCAACAGCGATAAAATAAACAATCGCAATTTAAAGTGGCAAATAAATTGACGGCGGCCGTCACTAGTTTTATGTACATAAATGTCTGAATGCAAAATTTTAAAAAAATAAAAAGCAACATGGAAATGAAATGTCTCCCTAACCTGTTTTCTGACAGTGTCAATAGTTTTGGAAGTCAGGGTAGGGCCTTCATCAATCTATGGCTTCTCTAACGGTCCTCAACCTTGTTCTCCTCTGTTTCCCAGCCACCAAAGGCCGCAGTGCTTCTGTTCATCCATGGTGGTGGTTACACCATTGGGGCCGGCACCATGCTGGAGATATACTCTACTCCGATTGCCGCGCTCGGGGACGTCATCGTCGTGGCCCCTAATTACCGACTTGGGGTCCTGGGGTTCCTGTCCACAGGTGAGTGGACCCTGGGTTTTGAGATACACTTTGCTCGAAGTGGATGTGTAGCTTTTTCTTGAAAGTAAATGTAAAGACCTCATTAATCTTCAACACGCTGAATACAGCATCGTTCTCTTTTCTTAAAAAACAATACTTTTAACTGAAATGTTCATGAATTTGGATGTAAATGTTTTAGAGCAGGTAGTTTTTAAGCTCTCTTCTGGAAGGGTTTGGCAGATACTGAATCATGGGTGTTACGGGGACACGAAGGACTTGTTTTTCTTTTTTTTTTCATTCCGAGGGGACCTTTTAGCCCCCCGACCAGAGTCACATTTTGCCACCAATTTGCCATTGCAGACTGCAACGGAGAAAAATTTAAACCCTCCCAGGTTTTTGACTTTAGGGGAGATACGAAACCACTTTACTTAATTCCGACTTCCATCTTCCTCGCGCATGTCGGTAGCTGTCCTCCCTGTCTATCGAGGGTTTGCACTTTGCATATATTGTTATCATGTTGCAGTCCGGGGCTTTGTTCCACATGGCATGCACAAAAGAGGTTTCCCTAAGGAATAAAAGAACTGCTCTGCAAGATGGCTACCAAGTAAAGCATCAATTCAATTGAACACCTCATGTTTTCCAGGTTTTTGCATTTGGTTCACATTATCCCTTGCCTGACTTTGAGTCTGAGCGACCTCCCAAATCTCTTGATGTGTGGCTTGCCACTAAAAGTTTTGTTACTTCGATACGTTGCGTCTATAGGCATCTGTTACAACTAATGATGGATTTTGATCTCGACCCCTGATGTATTTTAGGTGACGAAGTCGTTCCCGGAAACATGGGGCTGTTGGATCAACGTCTTGCAATGGAGTGGGTCCGGGATAACATTGCAGGTATTGTAACCACATAATTACCAGTAATAAATTGCAAACAGCGGCGAAACGTTTTAACGCTAATTTTTGGGAATGTTCTCCCCTTTACATCGCCTACTGTGCATGTGTAGTGCCCAGCATCATTTGCTCACCGTAAAATGGAAGATAACTATCAATATGCTTCCCAATTGTTATCCGTTGAGCGAAAAATACTAACGCTGTAAAGTTATTGGAGTTGTTGCTGTACGCGGTGCCCGCATACGATAGGTACAGTACTCTTTACAGTATTCCAGTACGTATTTGCCTAGCTGAGTGGTTGCTGATAGTGTGCATTGTTTACATTTGCATATTGCGTAATAGGATTAGTACAACAAAGCTTCAGAAAGTCACAGTACATCTTTACACAGTTTTAATGAGTCATGGATTGCTGTGCATTTGCCATGTACAGAGACAGGGGGTCAATTTGAAGCCCCCCCTCCCGTGATAATTTTGTGACGACTCCCAAACTGCTACAGATTTAAGTTGTCCTTTCATAAGTTTTGTTTCTTTGGTTGGTTAGGTTTGGTTGTTGTTGTTGTTGTTGTTGTTGTTGTTTTCGTCGTCGTCGTCGTTGGCGGCGGCGGCGGCAATTAGAGATCAAATATCATCCGAAAGTATTGACTTTTCCGTATTAGCATGTAAAACTTTACCGACACATTTCCCACGTACAGCTTTTGGTGGTGACCCCCAGCGAGTGGCCATCTTCGGTGAGAGTGCAGGGTCCAGCAGCGTCAGCTTGCATATGGTGTCACCGGGTAGTGCTGGGCTCTTCCGCGGTGCCATCATGCAGGTAAAAAGCAGTGATAGAGTAATCCCTTCGTCAGGCTTTGGAATCAAAATGGCTGGTCATTATGTGCAGTTCAGTGTGCATATAGCGTGTGCCAACTGTCAACATGCACTAACGCAAAATCCACCATTTCCAACCGTGAACCGAGACACTCGTGTCGCAAGTCTCTCAATAAATGACTTTGGTAAAAAGAAAAGAAAGAGACTACGGATCTCTAGAAGTGCCATCATAGTTGTTTATGTCCCAACGCTATGTTATGTCCGTATGACGACGTGTTGCGGCCAACATGACGGCATCCTGCGCTACCTTATCACAGCATAACATCTAGACGAAATGGCGGTATCTTGAGACGCGATGCAGAGATTATGGCAAAATTTGTCTCCTTCATTTAATTAAGGAATGACCTCAAAATAAAGACGTTGAGATCCTCAGAAAACCTCTTTGTATAATATCATACCCCCATGACACCCTGAGGTAACATGCATTTGGGGATGGCGATATATCTTTCACCATGGTGGCATCACTCTTGGATGATTTATCCAAGAATGTTGACATACTAACTTAAATGACGTCCTCCCATGATAATTATCTGAGGATACATAACCCGCTTTTAATGCGCGATCATCCTGGGATATGCTGGGATCTCAACGAGTTGGATGGCACCGTAAGAATCCGGAAAGCGAACACAAACAAACTTGTGACGTCAGATCGAATTTTCCTTTTGCGATATTAAACATTCTGTACGCATATCAACTTAGTGGAAATTTTGCTGCAAATTTTTCGTGGCGTCTAACACGCTTTGCTCTCACAATGTGCCTGTAATATGAACTGGCCTGAAGTAGACTCCCCTTCGCACATGGGCCAAATTTCTGTAGGTTGCAGATTAGCAACTTGCTCATTTCTCAAGCAGCAGCTGCACCAGAAGTGACGTCGCTAGGATTTTACCGGGGGGGCACAATGGGTATCAGTGGGCCGCCGGCTTTCAGTGGTGTGGTTTTTTGGGGCAAGCTTTTGTTAGCCTTGTTCAATATCCATTCGTCCGTTTTAAGGGGGGGGGGGCACCTGGGGACACCGTGAATTAGGGGGGGGGCACGTGCCCCCTTCCCCCGTGGCTACGCCATTGCCTCATTTTCAAGAAAAAGGACCTAAAGTCAGAGTGATGCCTTGGTCAGGCGTGTCAAATAGGTAAATAGGTATCTTTGTGGAACTCAAATTACATTATTTTATTTAAACGTGTAAATAATCATGGTAGTTTTCAGGGGCCTTCTGGAGGAGGGGGCTAGGGAACAGGAATTCGTACCCTTAACACTTGTCGTAATTGGTGTGAGTGGCTCCAAACTATATGATCGGGTACCCGTAAACATGGCAACAATACAAACTACATGTACTTGTATAGAGACAGTGATACGGACTTTTTGATGTTGACCGGGCGACAACAGGTAAGAGAAGGAAGAAATCCGAGAGGTAGAAAGATACCTGTTCCCATTTCACTTGAAATGCAGACATTTATAGGTGCAATGGGAGCGTGCAGGTTAGAGGGTAGCAATTGCCGAGAGAGGTTACATAGGAGGGAAGATCCTCAAGACAGCGCATGATGCTAATACAAAAAGTTTTAAATGAATAACAGGTTATACTGGGAATGTTTAAACACATATTTCTAGTTTTTATGTACTTTTTGGTCGAGTGTTTAGCGTAAGTCAGCTTAGTTTTGTGCAGACTTCTTTGCTGTTTTTTCTTATGTAATTTTGCTTGGCTTCTTACATGCAGTATACGAGGATGATATTGTACCAAGTTCTTGTGCAAGCTGGAAATGCATTATGCTGAGATTTCATGGACTTTGAAGGGAAGATGCCCATTTAATGTGTTTTTTTAATCAAAAAATGACGTTGAGTATTTGACAAAATTAAATCAATACAAAAGTTAAGTACATGTTTCAACCCAAGACGCACTTTGATTTAAGCAAGTTATTTGCATTCTTTTTGTCAATCAGGCATTTACCGGAAAAAGGGCACGGCCTTTGTTCCAACTTTGTTTTGTCGGACACGATGCAAGAACACGGCAAGCTAACTTGGTGAACCGAGTTACGAAAAGTTTTGAGTATTTTCTCGAAAAACAGTGTGTTAATTCAACAAGGCCAGAACATAATTAGGCTAGTTAGCAACAAACAGTCGACTTACAATCTGCGTCAATTCAAATACCTTGCCCCAATGGTAAATTACACCTTTCTCTACACAGAGTGGTGACGCCACATCACCTTGGGCTTTTTTACCGTCTGGCAAGGGACGAAGTCGTGCGTTCGCTCTGGGCAAGCTCGTGGGCTGTGAGGAACAAACATCGGCGGAGTTACTGGAATGCCTGCAGAAAGTGGAAGACCTAGACGTGTTTGTTCAAACCCAGTACGAAAAGGTTCGTTTACTGTTTCTTGATTTTTGTACGGGTATTTACCATGGCCATACTTCAGGACGAACTTTGGGAAGCACTCATTTCAACGACCTCTGACCTACCCACCTGGTTCAATTTTCTGCGTCACAGACCTAATGTTTTACTTACAAAAGACCAACAAGCAAACTGATTTCATTAATGTTTCAAATCATAAGTGTTTCAGCCGATCCATAATTTTAGAATAAAATATTGATGGGCCAAAATAATACCGATTGTGTCTTCCCTGATTTACATCTCGCAACAGTATTTTTTTAATAGTGATTAAAAAGGGCCACTTTTCAGTACTCCTGATCCCACAACGGATGTCAGGTAGTTGTCATTGAAGAATATAGAGACGCATTAATGAGTCCAAGACATGTTATCGGACAGAACCTTTAAAATGCCTAAAAATTGATCCATGGTAGTCGCAGGAGTAATAATGTTTTGTGTCTGGCTGAAACCTTTCCCATAGATGATGGAGACTGTTGACATCGATGAAATGATGACCTTTCAGCCGATTGCAGACGGAGACGTCATCCCTTTTACCCCAGCCGAGCTCTATGCAGAGGGCGCCATCAACGATGCTGTTTCGATCATCGGGTCCCTAGCAGATGAGGGTATGATGATGCTTTTGGGCGTTTTCCCGAACATCACCGACGAGGCACCCAATGTCGATAGCGGCACATTTGAGCTCATGGTCCAAAGCCAATTGGCCTGGCTGCTTACCCGTGAGCCTATCGTGGCCGAGGCGGTCACGATGTTTTACCGTGACACCTCTTGTAGGGAAGCCCCCAACTGCGACCAACTAGACAGCCTCTCGCAGGTCGTCGGTGATGCCTCGTTCATCTGTCCTGGGGAAAGAGCAGCGAAGGCCTTCGTCAAGGCCGGGCGTAAGGTGTACCGCTACCACATGACCCATGAACCTTCTTACAGCTTGATTGGCAAAAAGTGGACAAAGGCGACCCATGGTGATGACTTGCCATTTGTCTTTGGTCTCCCCTTTGTGCCTTCAGCGAACTGGTCGTTCACTGAGGACGAGGCCCGCATGTCGAAGCAGATTATCAACTACTGGGCAAATCTGGCAAAGACTGGGTAGGTCTATTTGAAAAGTTTCTCAAGATAAAAAGCATATAGCTGACACGATTATTTTCTGTTTCTTAATATCAACATTGATCACATACTTGTGTTACAACCCACAGACTCTCCACTGCGAATTGTCGCGCAAAGGTTAAACAGAAGTCAGATAGGCTTCAAAATCAAAATGACAATGGAAACCCTTTTATTTCCAGCTTGTCGTTGGAATCTCACAAAGAGACCCCATTTTTTCAATTAAGTTGGTAACGCTACAAAAGTAAAAGTAAAAAATGAGTCACTTTTTGTCTTTACAAAATCCTTGAAGGGCTGGCACCTATGTTTTCAAGTTCATTTCATGTTTAGGTATGACTTTGCCATTTGGGATTTGCTTTTGTTCTTTTACTCTGATGGGATTGTTCACAGTCATTACAGGAAACGTACTGAATCATTCCAGGCAAAGAGCAGAATGCTGAAATTTCTTTTTCACCCGATTTTTTTTGGCAGTCCTTTGTATCTTTCTGCTCCTGTCTGCCTTTGCCTTTGTTGTGTCTTTTATGTCTGGTCTGCCTTTTCTTTGCTGATTTAACCTCCAAAGAGCCGGTTTATTTTGACCCACCTCACAGGTGGGAGCAGATTCCGTCCCCTAACAACTCGGCTGTGCCAAGGCCGATTTTTAAAAAAACTTGCCATGCATAATCAATATAGACACTACTTATCATTAGAAAATGTAATTTGAAGTACGGTTTTACTGTTACGGTCATTTGAAGTTCATGGCTCAAGCGTGTCAGTACGCGTGTATTGAGCACCGCAGGCGAAAAGGTATACATTTTTTGCTCATCTGTCTCGTAGAAATCGTAGCGCTAAAACGGTATCTCTAATTTTGGCAAAAATGGTGTAAAAACGGAAAAGAAATACACCACAAATTCTTATAACACTCTTAACTTCTGGAAAAAAATGCACTGCTCTTTTAGGGTTGAGCCAATCATTCAGCACACAATGAACTAGCCTTGGTCAAGGCGTTCGTCATTCGTCGCAGCGCAGAGGGTGCTCCGACGAATGACGAACGCCTTGACCAAGACTAACAATGAACGCAACGTTTCCATGAGCTGAAATTTTGTAATTCGTGTTGTGGACAAAAACCGTGGAGAGCAAAGATCATTTTCTTCCCCCTTTTTTCAACATTAAAGCAGCAGCGCTATGTGCTATCAGCAAATAGCGTGTATAGAAATACATTTTGTTCAAGATGTTGAACATGTAATATTAATTAATGAACTGATACCATTCCTTGTACATGTAACTTTTACTTTGTCTCCTCAGTAATCCAAACTTGTCCTCTTTGGATGGTGAGCAGAGGGAGGAGGAGAAGCTGCCAGAATGGCCGCTGTTTACCGTCGAGGAACTCGCGTACAAAGACCTGTCACCTTCCATGGAGAATGGGCGTGGCATCAAGGCAAAGGAGTGCATCATGTGGAACGAGTTCCTCCCTCAACTCCTCAAAACCGCCGGTGAGTTCTGTCTTGGACTCTAAATTCGAAAGATTGGCAGGTTACTCCCTATGAGGGAAATTTCACTCACACGGACTCATCTTTGGGACAATATAAAGTAGTTGAAAATTTCACTGGCTGCAATAAAGTTGGGATTTCACCACGTTCCCATTGAAAGTGGCTCTTTTTCAAACTATTTTTAAGTGTAAAGTTTATGGTATTTATGCTCCGAATCGTCCAGTCCTTAATTTTAATCTCTGGAAATATGAGAGAGGAACAGGTAGAGGAACTGTTTCACTTTTGAAATTCAGCAAAGCGATGAAAAATGATCACCTGGACCCATTACGTTTAAATGCACATTACTTTCCAAGTTAATAAATGCAGTCTGCATTTTACACAACGTGGTATTGTATTGGTTCCTTTGATCTGACAATTACAACTGTTAAATTTCAATTCCTGCAACTGTCACTGTACTGTAGATCAGTTGCCAACCATAGATGTTCCACAGAGAACCAAACAAAGATGCCACAGGAAGAAACCAAACACCAAATACAAAATTAATACAATGATCACAGGTCGGGCAATCAAGGAAATACGGAAGAATAATATTATATTTGTATTCAAAATCAGTGCTCTGGAATATGTGATTGCCGAGTTTTCGGTGATTGAGTACCTTCTTCTGAATCGGCTTGCCCTGAAGAAAGTACTCAGTTACTGAAAGCTCGACAATCACGTATTCCAGAGCACTGATTTTATCATTATTTTCTCGTCAATATTCGGGCAATCAAGGTCTAGTTTGGCAGTTAGGTTGACCCTGCTTCAGTGATGAGTCCCCTGCAGCTGTCAAGTTTTTGTCAACGTGTTCTTGTTTTTTAATTTCTAGAAGAAGCAAAGAAGTGTGAAGAGGCTCCGACCGAATCCTCAAGCAAAGACAGTGCAGACAAAGAGGTTGAACAGGGTACATGCACGAAAGAGAACTGCCCAGAGGATTAGGCATATCTACCTTCACACAACGGGGGCCAAAATTACTCTCATAATGTCACAGAATTGGGCAACTAGGTATTTTTATTGCCAAGAGCATAGTGTAGGTATTTTTAGGTTGTTTTTGAACCGTTGTTCCGCTCTTACCACTGCGCTATTATTTTTTTGGGGGGGACTGAGGGGGACGGGTGTTAAAGATGTAATGTTGAATAGACTTACAATAATGTCAAGGCTTGTTTAGATGTGTGGTTTGCTATGACAGCGAGGTGGGAATGGGACACGATCCATACTAAACCCCGTAGCGCACGTTAAAATGTAGCGTCTTTATGCCATTGATGTAAATTTGTATAGAGAGCATTGGTCCTTCATCCAATTAACAACAGATAAAAAAAACGAGTCGTGTGATTATTGCAAAATGTTTATGCCTGATTTCTTAGGCCTGTTCTTTTTAGTTAATTTTGAATCACCACAATTGATTGAAGAATGATATCCAACTAACCCGCTTTTTCAAACTCTCTTCAAGACAAATTCAATGACGGTCGACTTGGGGTAGTTTAGCAATTACTGTTGTGTATCATTCCACGAACTTGAGAAAAACGTTCATTTTTAACCCTGCGAGGGCAGCACGTGTAATTTGCCTCGAAAAAAAAATGGGCCACAGGACGTTTTTGAGTGCCTGTACAATGCACTGGCGAGGTCAATCTGCAGACCAATTATGACCTTAACAATGCATTTTATCATGGCTTCGTGTAATACTAGTGGTCGGCAAATTTACCTTCAAGTTTGTGTTTCCTCTTCAACAATAAACGTTTCATGTACATATATGTAACGTTAGTTGGCCCTCATGAGGGACCACTGGATACATGGCATGCAGATGTTAGGCCTACGGAATTACTATAACAGGCTACAATGTAATTTGTGTTTGGCTATTTAATTTGTCTTTAGTGTTAGCTCGAATGGAGTCTTTTTACAGACATTCTCCTCAGGTAACGGCACACGTGCACGCATCTACGCGTATCTTGTGCAGGACATGATCAGACATGTCTTTCGTCTCTTTGAAGGACAGTTCACGCCTGACGAACATCAGTCATTTAAAAACACTCACCAAGTTCCACAGCTTCTGCAAAGTCGCCCTTGAACTTCCTGCGATTTCTCAAACTCCTGCAATGGCTATCTTAACACACAGTTTCGTCACATATTTGTCAGACTGTAAGGTTGAATAATGATCAAGGCAAGGTATCAAGCTCAGAGGCACGTAACGGTCAAGCCAGCATCGGGTATCCCATAACTTTATATCGACCAATCAGAAGGCTGTAAGACAAGTTTAAACACCAATGTCAAGTAACACCGGTTTTCTTTTCAATTTCAATGCCTTAGGAATTATTTATCCCCAACACCAAAAAAGATAGGCGCTAAAATTTAACACCACAGTTTCCGCAGTGAACAGAACAAATATAAGAATACACTTCCATAACTAATACAAACAATATTTAAGTACAGCGCGTCCACTGGTGTGGCACAGCGCAGTGAAGGTTGTGCATGTCTGTAGACACGCGTATGTACTGTACATGCCTTCTCAAAACATTTTTAAGAAAAGTATTGATGCTCACTGATTGTTATGCAAATAAACAACAATGAATGAGCAAATACGAGAAAATGTAGACCAGCAAAGTACAAAAAATGCAGGTGACTTTGTGACTTACAAACCAATGTAACATTGAGGCATTCTTTCTTGGATGACATCATGCTTTTGCTTATGAATATGGAAATATCATTAGCATAAAAACCAACCAGGCAGTACATTTACCTTTGAGATAGTGGGAAAAACTTGAAAATGAGGTTAACTGAGACACAAGGTTAAGGTTAACTGAGCCCTTTAGAGTCTACATGTTACGACCAATCGCGGATGACCATGGGGCAGTGTTCTGGGCATCATTATCTTGGTAGGTAGGTCCGCAAAACTGTTCGTTATTAAGTTATGGATGTCGAGGCCAGACTCGGACAGTTCAATAAACATCGAGGCAGAAGCAAAAAGTACCATGTCACAACATTAAGAGGAAATATTTTTATAAATGGTCTGCCTTAGAAATGGAATGGACAAGATCCGTAAATTTGTAGCAGAGATGACAATCAGTTCTCTTTTTTTCTCAAGTAGGTTTACATTAAAATGATATGAAAAGTGATTCACAATAATACATAATACAAGATGTAAAGTCTTATTGGGCGGAATACAGTATGTTACAAAAGAATGGAATTCCACATACATGCATTCCACATCAAAAATTCCACATAACAGATTACATCGTAGAATAATTGTACAATTATGTTTGATTCTCCAAGTCTTCATTCAATCACATATTTCAATTTAATTCCTAAGTTCCTCAATTTCCTAAATTTCTTAATTCCCCGGAGCGTCAAGCTGGGGGATGCAAGGTAATACAACAATGTCAAACAATAACTGAAAGCAATAATTGAGGGGAAAAAATAATTCCTGTAGATAATGTATATCTTTATCATTACTAGATTTCGTATGATTTTATCATTTATTCGCTCAACAATGAACACTTAACTTTGTCTGAAAGGTGCTGTTAGCGTCAAGGATTTCCTTTCTACGCTGTGGCCTACGACGGTATGTGAAAATGACCCCAATGACTTGTGCAAAATAGCAGGAGTTTTGCTTGTTTTGCAACGATGGTGGGAGGCGAAATTGAATAATATTTTGATGAACCTTCTAAAACGTGCTTAACGGTAGGCCTACCGGTAGTTGGTTGACGGGTTTTTTTATCGAATCCTCGTTGCATTTGTATTTCCTGCCATTGTGCACAGAAGAGGACCTTCTTCCTCGAGATGAATTTTATCAAACACAATATACGATTAAATATGCTTGGCAGTCGTTTCAAACTTTCAACGTGTTCGCCTTAGTGTTTAAAGTGTACTTATGTTTACGATACAGTCACATCTTTGGTTTGATAAGATTAAGAATAAACAATTGATAAAATATGATATATGCATATGCATTCTACAATTTCACGAAAATATCAAATACAACGGCGCTATCAATACGCTTATGTTTACAGATTTGAAAAACATGCTTTAGCTTCTGCACTTACACTGAACCTTCTATTCAAAATATTTCTGGTACGTGTCTTTATCCTTTGGTACGAGAATTAAAAAGGCTGGATAAAAAAGACGGTATTACAAATTTACATTCACACTGGGGAAATAATTATGTACTGATTGGCCTTTACACGAGTTCAAGGATTATATTCTTGCAGGATTAAAAATGAAAACTAATGATGTACTTCATTTCGCTTTTTAATGTTTCTCAGTCTCTTTGAAAGGAGTAAGTCCCACGTATCCACACTTGAGTGGAACGCTCGTGCAGTTCCTGTTACATTAGTACTACATTTTAACGTCCTTATTCCTGGCACTTAAAGTAATGAAGAACCATCTCCTGCAATGTTCATTCTGTTAAGTAGCACCTTCAGGCAACATTTATACCAAATGACAGATATTTCAGTGCTCTATCAATTTCCCGAAAAGTCTGGATTTGACCTTTTGTCCCATGTTCAAATTTATGACCTTCTTCAGGGTACCTGACGACGTTTGAGTAAACATAATTGGGCATGTAATGCATAAACATGCACAAATATTAGACATAAATAAACTGATCTGGTGATATTCAGAACCAGACGTCACCGGTAATTAAATCGCTCGCACGCACGTGATATCCGTGCTTTGCATGCCTTCTTAACCAATTGGTAATTTGCCACGTGTACTTGCCTCTGAAGTTAAAGATGCAGTCCATCATTGCCATTAGGGCATTCTTTTCTCTCCAGGCAACAAAACCACTAGAAATCTAAGGAAGGCTGCTTGGCAACAAATTTCGCTGATGCAGTTTCAGGTCAGTGAATAATGTACATTTCGACTCTAAATTTCCATTTTAGATCAAGACGTCTTGAGTCATGTTTTCAATTGCACCTGAATTCGGCGTCTGGGACAGGTTCTCGGGTTCAGTCGCATGCAGCCACACGTACGCGATGTCATACACTGAGCAGACGAATACCGGTAATACGGGCGATTCACAATAGAGCGCCTCCAAGAATTTGCAACGCGTTGGCCAATCACAACGCGCGAAATTTGTCGACCATTTCCAAGCACGCATTGGGTGACAGATTTCGTGCACTGTGATTGGCCAACGCGTTGGAAACTCTTGGAGGTGCACTACTGTGAAACGCCCGTATTGCGAGCGCATGTGTTGTTGTCAACTCTTGCTCGCGCTTCTTATGGTAATTTCAAAAAGCACTTTTTGGACACTTGCCACACAATAATTTCACAAGGAGTTTAATCCTATAAACTATGTTTAAACCAATATGTTTTCACCAATAACTTTCTCAGCTACTTTTGCCTAAGTGCAACTGATAGGCTGCACCTTTAAAGAAAAAGCAAGTGGGTGTAATGTTAATGTACTTCAATGACGTTTCTTTGAATCGCTCTAGTAATCAAATGTTAGACCACTCCCACCAAGATGTTCCTCGTATAGCTGGTCAAACTGTTGGCTTTGTGCTGTAGTCAAGCGCTCCCGCCAGTCGCCAACCTTCCCTGCACATGAAGGAAATTTAAAATGAACACCCAATCGGCACTTTCAGATAACACCAGTGCATGTATTTTTACGTGTACTTAAACCTCAAGACCCAAAACTGCAGCAATTATTTCTTACCTTTTCTCACGAACGGCGATTTTGTTTCGTCCATGAACATGGTGATTGCCTGCTTCTTTTCGCTGAACTTTTTGCGCATGCTATCTATTGAACAGTGATCGGAGATCTCTTTGATTTTCTGCGCATCGAGGTTCTGCCCCAGATATCTTCCAACTTGATGGATGACAGCGTGTTCGTCCTGTAAAATAATGTTTCGGATTGATGATGTTCAAACAAAATGCACCTCCAGGAAGGGCCAATTATACTCTTTCAAATTAATGTAAGAAATATGACATAACAATTACTGTGCCCACGGGAAACAGAGATGTGCAGTTACGTGACCGTAGTTGAAACACCACCTCAGTGACTTAAATACGGGGGAGGCAGAGTGGTCCACTCCTCCCCTTCCCACAGTGGAGGTCCACACCCCACCCCCATGCCACCCATTAATTTTGACACATGTATTAAAATGTACACAACTTCTATACAATCCCAAGCATATCGGCTTTCAGTGTCCCATCACAAATGTGTACAGTCCTGTGTGGCCGCTGGAAAGCTATCCTCGGCTTTGTTGGTTTAGCCTTTGTTGGTTTGAGTAGAACTGAAAAAGATAACCACATGTTCTTTGCACAAAGCCACGACATGAATATATTAAATGTGTAACATGAATGTGTGCTTGCAAATTTTACACTTGGACAATTCAACAGAAAACTAAGAATAAAACAGGAATTTGGAGGAGAATCACACATTGTAAATTGTTGCATTCAGGAGAATTTCTCAAATTATCCTCTGTGAGATGCAATGTGTACCTTTTTGAGATCTTCATACTTGAGAAACAGAAAGTTCTCATGATGCCTCATCTCCCAGTACTGCTTGACGTGGGTAAACCAGGAGCCATAAGGCACTTTGAATAAAAGAAAGACAGTTCATTTGATTAGAATATTCACATAAAAGGTTTCTACCATGATTTCAGTAAGTGTCAGTAATAATCATGCTGTGAATAACGCATCACGCTACTCCCCCTCCCACCCTCTCACAAATCAAGCCAATGTTGACAGATCAAATCATGTCTCAACTGTTCCCCTCCAGGAATGCTGGGACAAACTCCTCCCACTGCGGGAAGGGCTCTGGCGCCTTCACTGCGCTGGTGAAATGCGAGTACGACACCACAACGTCCTTAGGGTTGCGGGCAATATACAGCATCTGAAGCAAAACACAGGGGAGGAGAGCGTCACTCTGGTAGACATGAGACATCCCTTTAAAAATGGCATTAGAACATTTAAAGAAAAAGTTAAAAGTTTTCTAAGAAAACAAGACAGTATGCGTCGATAGTATTTATTTTTTACCCCATTGTGGAAACATGTTACTATAATAAAGAAAGCATCTGTAAAGAGATACAAACTTTAAAAGGCGAGATTTTGGTCCTTTAAAATCACAAAACTAACATTATTCCCACCCAAGGCAATACACTCTAAAAACTCCCACCCAGATTGACAAGGAATCTGGGTTTTGTTTGGGCCTGACCAATTTTCAGGGTCACTTTGACCTTGAAAGGGTCATCTTTTGATCTGAAAAGGGACATCTTTTGTCGAGGAAGAGGAACGGTTCGATCGAGACATTGATTCTGGGTCCAAGCTGACCCGAGACGTTTCGGGGTGCATCTTTGTTACCTTGGCCTTCTTCGCAAGTAACTGAGCCGGGAGCAGACGGGGCAAGAGATGCGTGATCATAACCCTGGGAGAGGTCCAGGTTTCAACTACTTTATACACCGGGGGAGCTGCACGTATTTCTTCTTCAGATCCGCCACTACCCAAGCTCAATTCAAGCCCCAGGTTGACGTTGGTTTGGTCCTCGCCACATCCAAGTATGCAACTGACAATTTTCTGTAGCCATACAGTGCCTGCCAAGTATAAACAGTGACACAGACGATGGTGGACAGTGTCTATAGTCTTAACTGGCTGTAAAGAGCATCGGCATTTCTTTCAATTCTTTGAGCAAACTCAATTACCGTTTTCTCTTCTTCTGACCATATCACTATATTTTGTTAAACAGGTAAACCCCTCAAAATCTATTTGATTTAGTACAGTTACCCCTCAAAATCTGTTAGACTCGCGTAACGAAAATAATAAACCTGTATTTCTTATAAACACAAAGAAAAATTGTAGAGAAAGTCTGCATCCTACATGTATTTTTATTGATTGTGACGATGATGTTGGTCACGATTTCGATGAAGACGGAAGTTAATGATAAAAACGTTCTGCTCGCAATTCAACTTTGCAAATGAACATTGTTTTTTTTTTTCAATAAATGAGATAACTGCTAGGGGTACCTGACTTTGGGTACGAGATGACGAAGATGTCGTCTTCTCGGACTTCTAGATCTAACACACCCTGAAGACTGCTATCATCACGCACCCGCCATGGTACAGGAATTCCACGAAGAACCCTCAACGGCATCCTGCAGATGTGTATTCAAAATTTCAAGTGGGGACAGGGCAATCAAGGGGCACAGACATCTGCTGTTTGTCCCCCCAGGGCGGACCCGGGGAGGGGGGCATGTCTCCCGAAAGGACCATTTTTAAATATAAGTGTTTTGTTTATTTCTTTTCCTTTAAACTTCCACAAGCGCGTTAAGAGCCCACAATGAAGACATAGAAGATTGTGAAAATTTCAATTTTAGGCCCCTGAAAGACGCCTCCCCCCAATTATTCACTTTTGGATCCGCCCTTGTTCCCCCCGGTAGTTACGCCGCTGTAGGCTAACCGGTTCATACTTGGCGCAAAAGCGAAAATAAACGCAAATATGTGACGTCAGATCAAATCCTGCAGGTCCAAATTCGCAACAGTAGAACACATTTCAACTCCAGCGAAATGTTTCTGCAAATTTGTCGTGACGTCAAATTTGTTTCGCTTTCATGATTTGCCTGAAGTATGAATCAGACTTTAAAAGGTCAATCTTTGATTTCGGTCAGCGAATTATACAACCCAGGTGGTTTTGTTGATAATAGGCTGTCATGCCTAATGCAATCAATCAATAGTAACATTGTCTGCAGAAGTAACTACACAGCGGTTGAATCTGTTATCGACAATGCTCGTGTTCCAGGCCGTACAACAGCAACCAAAGTCACTACTTCTTGGTATTATAGCGTACAAACAAGGTTTTAAGAACTAGAGATTAAAAGTCAAATACTCCATAGTTAGCAGAGCTTTAAAACGGCTACCGGACTATGATACCACCATGTAGAGTTTGAACCACAAAAGGTGTTCCTTAATTCTCTTTGAATAAGCTCACCTGTTTCTCGTGGACTGGTTTCTTAATTATCGCTGTTACGTTCAACGCTTACACTTGTGTCAGTGCCAGGATGGCACAAACAGATTTCCAGCCTCGCCTGTTTACACACGAGTAAAAATAATTCAGATTACGTTACTCATGGTTGCCTTCTTGTGCTTATTGTAAAGTGCACGATGGTGAATAAAACGTGACATTGGTCAAAGGTTTAAGGGATTCTGTTTTTATCTGTAAGTAAACACTTCTTGAAAACTGGCCCCGTCGCGCAACGTGTCATGTCATATGAAGCAAACTATGGAACAGAGAGAGCCCCCACCTTTGTGTTGGTCATTGTTATACTGGTATCTCAGGAGTTCTTCTCAGACATCTAGGGGGATGTGTTAAGTGGCAATAGGCTGGAGTGTGTATAGGGATTGGACTTGTTGGGGGGAGGGTTATCCCTCTGTCCCATTTCGTGCCCGGTATATGTCATGTAGTGGCCATGGAACTTGTTGCATAATGCCAGTAATAAAAGCAAGTTGGGACTAAGTTCTTCACCTTTCACCGCAGGCCAAAGACGTCGCTATGTCGTCCTAGATTCAAGAAATGAAGTGTCGGGATAACACTACTGGTTCTAATGACACCCCCATCCATCCCCGCCCACAACAAACCGATAAAACTGACAAACTCCAAAACGCTTCAGGCAGCATACAGTTGCGCTTCAATATCCTGCGTCCAATACATAACCAGAAGTGTTCCGGAGGAGTTGAAACCAAACATTCATTGCAGATCACAAAATAAACGTTTCACTAATATAGGCCTATACAGATTGCACGACACCACATAAACCACTTTGGTACGGCCATGCCCTGTTGTATCTTTAAAAAAGCAAATAACAATGCCTTTGTTTTGAAGAAAACGCCACGTAGACATAAGTGCGTGACAGTTAACAAGGAAAGGTTCATAAATTAAAACGAAGTGTTCAACAACACAAGCAGAGCCTCCCACAAGTCTCCCGAAACCTGTAGAAAGCCGAAGATAAAATGTTCGGATATTTTCAAGGAGGGAATGGAAAAGACAATCTGAGGAAAACCTAGGTTTTCTGGGGACTAGAAGCTCAGTCCACATGGACAGGATTCTAACCCAAGAAGTGAGAAGAGAATGGGGAACTCCATGTTTATTTGGCTCTCTTGCTCAGCAGGTGTTCTGGTTACGCAAGGCGTCTTCCCGATTTTTTCCGACAAAAATGTTTGTTTAAAGTGATTAATAGGTAATACACAGTTTTCAACTCTTCGACGTCTTATATGTAAGGGCATTGAACTTACCATACACGATACCCCCTGCAATTTTTAGCTGATATCCAAAAAACTGGGAAATCCACTATGGATAGAAGTCATAATCTTTCAGATGATTTTCCATTCTCAACGTACCAACTTCAATTTTACGTATATGATAGGGGTCCCAAACTCAATATTCCCTGCCAATTTGCAGGCAGATATTTATTTGCAAACTAACTTTAGGGCCGAAAAACTAAAAACTTGGATATGCAATATGCTGACAGTAGCACTAAGAAAAAGTCACTTATAATATCCTTCATAAGATTTTCCATTCTCAACGTACCAACTTGACTTACCTTATTATTTTATTCATGCCAACAAAGGGATGGGCATAGAAATGACAAAAGTAACAAAATCACTGTCTGCCCACATCCAGTTGTGAGATAAAAAGTGTATATTTAAGGGACCCATGTGCAGGATCCTTATAGTAACAATAAATCGTATTTATAAATGCATAAAGTTTACTACTCAAGACCATTAATACTAATAATAGATAGGCCTATGGCTTAAATGGGCAAAAAGCTTGTTTCTGTAATAATAGGGTGGAATGCACCGAAGACCTACGTGTTTTTAAATTTTTAATTTCCTCTCGAAAAAGTCATGTTTGAAATCTTGGATATGTCACATGATTTTGTAGATATTTTTAAAAGTTACCGTTCGAATTTTCTGAAGAAAACCACTCGGGAGCCAGAACTATTATTTCCGCTCTTCGCTAATTCTTACAAGGCCTGTTTGCTTTTAGTGGAGATATGGCATGTACTGGGGCTTTTTAAGGCCTAGGTAATGCAAGGCCCAAACAAGAAGCAATTTCGTGTGTATATCCTACAGGTAAACGTGAGGCCTACTTCCGTCTATGGTATGCGATGGTACATGCATGTAATAATATATGTATATTGTACAAGTACATGTATTGTACATGTACGTGCAGTAAACGTACTGTACATATACATGTACTGCTCATTGGAGACAGTATATACTGTATAGTGACCTCGCATACAAGGACAAACAGTCACAAAAAAGTGTGGACCTTCCAGCCACACAAGCTGTTCCCTGCACGCTGCGTACCGTAAGTTATTTCGGTTTGCTTGACAGCACATGACAGATCGTGAGCCCAGTTTATACCCAGCAAGAAATGAGACCGAGGGGTATCCCCCAACATGTCCAATCCCTATACACATTCCAGACTATTG
>NW_019091473.1:839596-859158 GCF_001949145.1 Acanthaster planci | reverse complement strand
GAAAGCTTTGTATTCGGCTCGGTAAAATGGCCGCGAGTAGATTCAATGATCTCTATAAGCTGATTAAGGGCATTGCGAGTCGGGATTTTATTATACACGTCCGTGGTGTATGTAGAGTTGACTATGTAGTGCATAAATATGGCGCTGTGCTTTGAGAATACAAATTTTTGTTTCAGGAATTAACCCCCTACATTTATGATATTCAATCAAATAATGTTCTCCAACAATCGTCCGTACGATGGCCGTTTTTTAAAAAATCCATTTTACAATATACTGTCCTGTAGGCAGAAAGATTTTACAGATTTAATAACTGATAACCGATAACACTTTTAAGAGTGATTTCATAACATAATTTGGCAATATTGTTTTTGGTGCGTACCACCTTTAATTCTGATAAATCCGTTGATATTATGATAATATTATATACAGAACTGCAAGCTTCTGTGGGCATGGAGGAAGGAGGTACGAAAGAATCATGCCGTTGTTGTTTACACAGTCGCACTAGCAACTAGCAGTAGCCTCTGACAGCCTGAGCTAAATTACTAGTCACACCAATTCCACCTCTTCAATCGAATTTTCCCTGATAGAAACCGTTAGGTGTATCTCCTGATCGGACAACGTTGTATGAGTGGTTTTTAAACCACAGGACTGATCATATTTTGAAAAATCAGCACTCACCAATCTCCCGTTCTCTGCCCGACGACCGCACCATACCGTACGCTTAGTGTGAATCACACAGCACATGACATGCGGCAGTAGCCGAGGTTGCTCGGCACTGTACGTGTATTTTAGGAGGTCACGGCCACACCGTTACAGCTAGCGCAGCGCGTGTCAAGACGTTCTACCTGACGACTTGTCACACAGCCAACGTGCCCCAAGGGTGCACTGAACTAATTGAAGTCCCATTGAAGAACTCGACCAGTCCCTCAGGTCTCTCAAACAAAAAACAAAGTGTTCTGGGGTCATTCAGCTCTCAATTGATTTTCAATTTTTAGTAGGTTAACCAATGAAATTTTTAATTATCCGTCACCCAAAACAAACTCACCTCCTAAAAAGTGAACGTTCCCAAGTCTGTCAGCAGCCATTTTTCAAATGACGTCCCTCCACCTTTTCAGGCTCTAGGGACAATTTTTCAGTAGCATTTTTCTACGCTTCGCCCTGGGATGGGAGCCCTTGAATCTAGAGATTTCATTCTGGGCCGTTTTTTTACAATCCCACAAATTCGTGGGCCACACAAAGTCCTCTTTTCTAAATAAATTGTAGAGTACGTTTTGAGCGCCTCCGTCTGCTGAAGAACTTCCCTTGAATTGGGCAGTGCACCCATAAGAGCGAGATTCCAACCTCCAAAAAAATGGTCGAACCAATTGAAAATTACGGAAGCGTATATAGAACATGACTGACCAAAAATCAGGCCTGCTATTTCGCCGGAGCGGATTCGTATTTCGCCCAGGTGGATTAGTATCCCTGGAGACTGGGTGTATATATATCGCTCACTTTTTGCAGGGAATGGATCATCCCCCACTTTTTCGTTAAAAAAAAGGATTTTTGAGTAGGCCTACTTTTTTTATTCAAAATCAATTCAATTGCAAAGTTTCTCTGGAAGTTCGCCCAGAGTTTGCGGGGGGGCCCTAGATTAGGGTTGGGGGAAGGGGCAAAATGATTTTTATCATCTGTCTCTCCCTACCCCCAAAATAAGGCCGGGGCGATTTCCGCCCACTCCACATTTTTCTCTCCAGCCTCACAGTGCATTTTCACGCTTTGGGTCTTCCAGACTCGTTACGCTTTGCCGTCATTTTCACCTATTTTGTGAGAATCGGGCCTGCCTTTCTCGTGAACTGTTCAGTTTCCCGTAGCAACCAAAAACCAACACTTTTTCCACGCGCACACGTTGCAACGTTGTTAGCACACACTGGCAAGCGCGTGGCCCTATATTAGCAACATCCTGAGCTCTGAAAATGTACTGATCTATTGATTATTTGTATTGATTATGATTGTCTTTAGTCTTTACATGCATGCAGAGTTTAATTGAAATCGCGTGTGGGATGGCCGAGTTCTGCGGTGGCGGGCGGAATCCGCCCCCTGGCTGGAAGCGGTCCCCCATACTTCTGACTTTTTAGGGTTAAGAGTGAAGTAATGTTCGCATGAACTTTTTAAAAATTACGAGGAAAAAGAATGGCTTTACAAAATGGGGGTGAATCTGTTCCCGTGTCCCTTCCCCGCTTGGACACTGAATGCGCCACTGCATTTTATCTTAGAGGGGAAAGGGGATTTCCAGGAGGGTACATAGCACTAAACTACGAACCGATCCTGAACGTCAGGGGGATGCAGTTGCTCCTCCCACTGTAAACTATCGAGGAAAACGGCCAAAAAGGGGGAAAGGGGATTTCCAGGAGGGTACATAGCACTAAACTACGAACCGATCATGAACATCAGGGGGATGCAGTTGCTCCTCCCACTGTAAACTATCGAGGAAAACGGCTAAAAAGGTTGGGGGAAGGGGACAAGAGCAAAGGAGAAAACAGCAACAAATGGCTTTAATTTTGAAATCTTTGGTATAATTCTTTTTATTCCCTTTAAATTTTTTGTCATATCTTTCGCATTTTTTATAATTTTTTTTATTTTATTCTTGGGGGAAAGCAAGTGGCCCCCCTGCGACGCACAATTACCTATGCATTACGATGCCAAGTCAGTCTCGATTTTTAACTTTCTGTCTGTCACGAGTAAGTCCCCTTTTTTTTGGAGAAACAAAAGGCTGACTCCTAAACAATACTGTACGTAGCTTGTTCCGATGCGTCAAAGACTTGATATCCAAGTAATAGATTCGTCGCCGCCCAAAATAATGCTGATTTTACTCAGAAGAAATCGACACGTGCACGTAGAGGGAAAAACTAAACATTAAACAAAGTGAGTTGATTTAATCCGAGATAGCCCCAAACATGGTCATTTTCCTGGGAACTAAACTAAACAAGTTCATTACAAACGAACAAAAGCAAAAGCACCAATTTACATTTAATTGCCTTTTAAGTTACCAATTACTATGAAATACGTAAATAAAGTATAAAGTATAAATAAGTATTAAAAAAGATCCCAAAGGTCCAGAAAGTTAATTCATGGAAATTTATTAATGCCGTCAACTCCAGTCCCTTTAAATATCAGTAGTATCAATTTAAATTGTTTATGGTCTTATAAACAATTGGCTTTATTTTATATTAAATTGCTGCAAATAAAAGTGTCAGTGATATAATGTGATAAAAGAGCCTGAGTTAAACTCTCTCCATTTCTCTAAGAACAGAATTATATGCAGGGAAAAACTCTTTTCAGGCAAACAAAAAATCTGTAACTTTTCAGGGGAATGGCTAATATGTTTGATAGATTCATAAGGGCATTTTTCAATCAGTTCTATTGACATTCCTGTTAAGTTAATCTGTTGGGAAAAGGTGATTAATAAGGAGAACATCTCTGCCTTTGCTAAATGCAGGAGTGAGAGTGCACTTCATGAGTAACTTTGCATCTTTGACACAATGGCCAGCAAAAATGTCGGAACGGTCAATCTAAGTCAACCCCCCCCCCAGGAAATCATCCCGCATTCTGACACATAAATCTACGCCACTCCCCGGGCGAAATAGTAATCCGCCTGAGCGAAATACTAATCCGCCTAGGCGAAACACTAATCCGCCCGTGCGAAAGAGTAGGCCCATTTTTTTTAGTCATGTACTATATACGCTTCCGTAGAAAACAGCTCTCGTACCGGACAGCTGGAATACCAATTACGGGTGCACCACTAAAAATAAATTCCCATAGACAGCAGTGATAAATCCCCATACTTCACAACTATTTTAAAAATACAACTCTCACAGGTGTTCAGGCTACACAGGAAAATGATGTTCCACATGTCCTCTTTCATTTTCCTTTCAATTTTCGGGGNAAAAGTAGCCATTTTGAAAAACCCTCCCTCGGCAAAATGGCTCAAATATTGCCACTTTCAAACCCAATCGCATCCAAATTGCATAGAATTGAAAGCCTTGAGTCCGGCTCAGAGGTCCAGTCTCATATTTCTTCAATTCCTCAGTTCCACAGCAAGCGCGCAATGACCATCTACATGTAGATTTTACGGATTTACACAGCGCATTGCATTCCACGCGCGACCCCGTTGCTCCATTCTGCAACATGCCCTTGAACCGCAACTCCGAAGCACACTTCCAACTTAGTCATTTCCCCCAAATCTTCCTCAGAGTCGATCCTAAGTTTCAGGCTCACACATAACCCGTACATTCGACCCACACAGACCCGCAAGTCATACCGTATGTGCCCCGCCAAACCACACACCGAAAGCCTGTGTCCGGTCACGGCACAACGAGGTAAATTACCTCCGCTCACCCTCAGTTTTACCCCGTAAGAATTACGTGTAGCTTTCCTAGCCATCCAGAGATTAAGTTTTGTACATAACCCAATGTACCGAGAAAGGCTCACCCTTTCCTTTCCATCGTTGACCAAGTCCCCCGTAGCTTACCCACGAACAGCCTTTCACCCTCCCGCTCCCAAACTTCTCGGACCTTATAGCTCTCCAGAAACTGAGTCAGCGAAGACCAAGTGTGTACAAAATCCACATAGACTTTTCTTCCGTAGACTTTCTACATGTATGAATTATTCATAGCCACCCTAATCCAGAGCTCCCATTGGCTAAGACGCGGGCCCAAAAGTCTATATAAACCAACCAGCTTCAACAGTCAGTATTAAGCATTCCCAAGCAAACAGATTGGGAGAAACAATACCCTGACCGTTCGTGAGTGTATGGCTCCGATATGAACAACCTTTCTATCACTTCAGAATAAATGGCTCAGATTTGGACGAGCAGTACTTGAGTAGTATACACCCTTACTAGTAGCAGTTGCTCCTTGTAAATACAGAGAAGATGTGAATTATTCTTCGGAATAAAACAGTAGTGTGTATTTAAGTCAGTAAAATGACTCTCATTCTTTATGATAACGACTCCCTACCCCAAGAGAGACGTTGCAATATAATGTTGTGTTTGTGTTGACTGTTCACTAACTGGCTGAAACACTCAGCTTCTCTTGGAGTAAATACACACGCAACGGTTGATATGAGAAAAACGTATGATTTATTGAAAAGTAATTAGTGAAAAGCTGTTACTTGTTGNTCCCTCGGGCAAAATGGCTCAAATAGTGCCACTTTCAAACCCGATCGCATCCAAATTGCTCAGAATTGAAAGCCTTGAGTCCGGCCCAGAGGTCCATCAGTCTCATATTTCTTCAATTCCTCAGTTCCACAGCAAGCGCGCAATGACCATCTACATGTACATGTAGATCTTACGGATTTACACAGCGCATTGCATTCCACGCGCGACCCCGTTGCTCCATTCTGCAACATGCCCTTGAACCGCAACTCCGAAGCACACTTCCAACTTACTCATTTCCCCCAAATCTTCCTCGGAGTCGATCCTAAGTTTCAGTCTCAAATATAACCCGTACATTTGACCCACACAGACCCGCAAGTCATACCGTATGTGCCCCGCCAAACCACACACCGAAAGCCTGTGTCCGGTCACGGCACAACGAGGTAAATTACCTCCGCTCACCCTCAGTTTACCCCGTAAGAATTATGTGTAACTTTCCTAGCCATCCAGAGATTAAGTGTTGTACACAACTCAATGTACCGAGAAAGGCTCACCCTTTCCTTTCCATCGTTGACCAAGTCCCCGGTAGCTCACCCACGAACAGCCTTTCACCCACCCGCTCCCAACCTTCTCGGACCTTATAGCTCTCCAGAAACTAAGTCAGCGAAGACCAAGTGTGTACAAAATAAACATAGACTTTTCTTCCATAGACTTTCTACATGTATAAATTATTCATAGCTACCCTAATCCAGTGCTCCAATTTGCTAAGACGCGGGCCCAAAAGTCTATATAAAACGACCAGCTTCAACTGTCAGCATTAATCATTCCCGAGCGGGCAGCTTTGGGGAAATAATTCCCTGACCGTTCGTGAGTGTATGGCTCCGATATGAACAACCTTTCTATCACTCCCGAATAAATGGCTCAGATTTGGACGAGCAGTACTTGAGTAGTATCCAGCCTTACTAGTAGCAGTTGCTCCTTGTAAATACAGAGAAGATGTGAATTATTCTTCGGAATAAAACAGTAGTGTGTGTATAAGTCAGCCCAATGACTCTTAGTCTTTATGATAACGACTCCCTACCCCAAGAGAGACGTTACAATATAATGTTGTGTTTGTGTTGACTGTTAACTAACTGGCTGAAACACTAAGTTCTCTTGGAGTAAATACATTCGCAAAGGTTGATATGAGAAAAACGTATGATTTATTGAAAAGTAATTACTGAAAAGCTGTTTAATTTAAATTTATGTGTCAAAATGGTGGCAACGGTCTGCTGTGTATAGTTAGAGATTTATGTGAGCATGGGATGCCTTTAAGAGGATTTGGTTATAAAATACAATAAAATAAAATAAAACTGAAAATCAGTATTTTAAAATCTGTCTGCAGTCCCAGAAATAATGCTAAGTAATAAAGCTCAACAAGTGGAACGGTATCATTATGACTACACCACGTTATTCACTGACCGTGGAGAACAAAACAATAAATTCAAGTTCACTACTTCACATAATTCGACACGGGCTATATAAACAGTCCCCGCGTGACGAATTGAGAACATCACGATATTCAGAACTCCACATAATGGATTGAGAACTTCACATAATGGATTGAGAACTTCACATGATGGTGTGACAACATCACATAACGCACATAATGGTTTGACAACATCACATAATGGCTCACAACTTCACATAATGGATTGAGAACTCCACACAATGGACTCTACATAATGAATGGATAGAGAGCTTCACATAATGCACTGACAACATCACATAATGGATTGCCAACTTCACATAATAGAGTGACCACTTCACATAATGGTTTGACAACATCGCGTAATGGTTTGACAACATTACATAATAGATTGAGGACACGATCAAACTACTTTCGCGGGGTAACATCATATTTTGGTACATTTGGCGTTTCATATACAAAATGTACACAAACCTAAGAGGTCAGGATTTTCCTGCCAATTGCAGCACAGCCAGCCAGGGAGACCCTGTGACTGAACCCGCTATAATTGTCCTGTCCCACTTACAAATCCTGCATAATGGCGACAAGGTACTGGTCCAGGGGTCAAAATTGTTTACACGTGGTCCGGTTGTGTGTCACTGACCGTGTTTCAGGTTCTCTGTTAGGCCTACTGGGTTTGCTTGTCAATTGTTATGTTCCTTTAATAACGGGCATCACTCCATCCCAAAATTATTTTTGATCAAACACAAGGGAAAATGAACCGCAGCTGAAGACAAAGTAGAATTATATTCATGTACTGCACTTCAATCGAAACCCATTGGTGCTTTGGGAGTCGAAAGTAGAATATGAGTTGGATAACGTTACTGGGGAAAATCTTGATTTGAAGAGACACGTACACGGGCCATACATTCCAATATATTAAACTTGATAATACTTGTTCNTTAATATTGTTTCCACTAATTCCTGAAGACTATGTCTAAAATGACATCCAGATAAGCAGAAATAATTAATATTAATAGAAATGACGCAGGCATTAATAACATCTCATATCTCTTCACTAATTTCACAACATATACACTTTAACATGACTATAAATTATTTGCACTAGAGCTAGAATTGGATAGAGGAAATTACATGTTTTACATCTGTATACAATTCAATTCCCAGGGACGATTCCCCAATTGTCTCAGGTTATCCAATTCCACTAATTAATCTTCAAATTAACATTTTTTTAGAATTTATAATTTATCACCTCACAATAAAATTTGATTAGATATTTGTCTCAATTCAATAAAATCTAATTTATCAAGTTTCATTCAACCTCAATATATTCAATGCTGCACCTCCAAGAAGGTTCCTTCTACGTGTAGACTTTTCAACCTATTACCCCTTACTAACGCAATATTTTTAATTAAATGTTGAAAGATATTTCAACTCTAAATTAATTTTCACTTCTTTATATATGCTTGGTTCTTCCAACCTTTCAAACAGGTTGAATAGGTATCTCATAATTTTACAACATATATGTCTCAGGTAGATTTACAACAATAACGTCACATCCAGGATTTGAACAAATAGATAGTACATGCATAAATATTCAACGTAATTTACCCTCCGCTGCACAGGGCCAATCTTTTAGGGTTAATGCTCGGACATGATACAATTGAAATCCCGTCCCCAAGTGCCTACAAATAAAAAACACCGCACCAAAAAAAGGTCAGAGTACGGTCACGGTACCAGGCTTTTTGTATTCAAAGGGGGGTCCCACCACAATCAACAAAAATTTGACACCCCCCCACGCAGTGAAACTACTCAGACAGCTGTCTAGACAGTTCGAAGACACCGACCATTGATATAAGACTGACCATTGATATAAGACAGGCCCAGGCTTGCCAAGGCACTTGGTTTGTCAATAACCCTTATCAGTACGTGGCTTTGATATTTACATACAATCCCCATGGGACTTGGCTAGAGGCAGGCTCTGGAAAAGAATTACTCAGCTCAAGGGAAATCCTCATGTTAAAGGTGACTAAACAAGGCTGTTCATCATCTACAGAGAAACAAATTAACAGGAAGTTTTTGCATTTAGCCGAATTTTTTTTTAATTACGTAATTAGAAAAAAATTGGATCCCATGGGTATCAACTCCGCTCTACGTCGGGTTTATATGCAATTTGATGCATATAATAAAATAATGAAAAGGGATAAATTGCGTCAGGATATCCCAGCTAGCCTGTCAATTTTCTGTGTAGCATATCGCTTGGTCTACTAATCCATCTGATAAAAGTATCTATGACAAGAGCTCAATTCACTCGTCGGTTTAGCTTTAGAACAATAAGTCCATTTCATCTGTAGGAGCGATAGGTCCTTTAATTCGTTCTGTAAGCCATAGGAGATTTAACACCCACAAAAAATATGAACTCTTGTTCTATGAGGACCACGGGCAGGGTTGGCATATAGGTGGTTGCCGGCTGCTCAAAACTGGCACCACAAAAGGGAATCAAACTGCACGCCGTGGTGAACCTTGTTGCCGCTCCAAAAGAAAGCTATTTGACCAAAACACTTCACACTTGGTTGAATAAACAGTACACCGCCCTATATGCCGTGTACGATGACAAAATCCGACTCCGCCTTTCGAGACATCCCAACATTATGCCAACTGAAAAACATTAAAGAGCCCAGAATCTTGTTTTTGTTTTTTAGGCCTAATTAAGTTGCGTAAATAGTTTGCAGGCAGTTGCTATGCGGTCATTCCTAGTCTTCACTTCCCGGTCGCCACTTTAAAACACGAGGATGAATTTCTACAGTCGGCTTTGGCCAAAAAAAATAATAATAAATAAATAAATAAATAAATAAATAAATAAATAAATAAATAGGATTTTCTGCCTCAGTCTAGAAACATCCTGAAAATTTCCAGCCTACACCTAGGGTCCAGCCCACCTCACATAAATCAAATTATTGTCTCTTCAAAAATTCATTATTTGTCTTCCAAACAATGGCGTAACTGCAGAGGGGGGTGGCCATGGGGCTAGGTGCCTCCTGCAGATGCCTGTGCCCCCACACGCCCCCCACCATTTGGCATCTGTGAATACTCTCTATTGAGTTTATATAGCTATGCAGTTACTTCTTATTTTCAGTGTGGTGCACCCTTAAAAATGTGTGCACCCCTGCGGATGTCCTCCCCCTGCCACATAGCCCTAGTTACCCCACTGCTTCTCTGAACAAAGCATTAATTGAGCAAAATGTTATTAAAACTTATCCGCACAGAACTGCTTCACTGCCTGTTTTTCACTTTTGTTGGAGACTTCTGTCAAGGGGATTTTGCCGTTATTTGATAGTCTCTCGTTTTCAGTTTCTTGATATTTGTTAGACTTTGCTCTACGTCTCATTTCTTGCGATTTGTTAATATTTATTTAGTATCTAAATATGTTTATCTATTGTTAATATATTTACCTGATTTTGCTTTTAATATCTGAGTTTATTTCTCTTCCTGTTTGTGTGAGTTTGTATGTGCGTGTTCGTATTGGTCTTTTTCCGCTGGCAAAGCACAATGTTTGGTCAAAAGGCGAAGGATATGTGAAGAATCAAAAAAATGTTACCTGAGACTGAGTGCAGACTATTTGTGACCCCGATATCTTGATGCCCACGTAAAATACTTCCGGAAAGACCCAGCTATAAGCTACTACAATACGCGAAATTACAAATATCACTACAATATGGATTTTGGGGACGCCTTCTATTTACTGTCCTAGGTTTCCTCGGTCTTCCTTGCCAGAATGTAATAGTAAGATCCAGACCAAGAGTAGCGATTGCGGTGCCACTCGTCGCTATGCGCTGATGCTCCCTGTATGCGAGGAGTGAAGTGCAGTGCGGTGATCGCCAGGAACTGAGACTGCTCATCCCGGAATGGCAAACCATTCAAACCGCAAGCGGTACTCCTTTCGCCATTGCAAACCAGTCGGTCTCCTGAAACAAAAAGATAATCAAGTTCAAAGACCCGTTAAAGATATAGTGATAAAAATGGTTTATAAGGAAATTTATAAATGCTTAAAAATATAATGATATGAATAATTTTATGCGGTGATAAACTTACTATTCTATCCTATGAGGCGAAGCCAGAAGGAATGGAACAGTGAATGAAATTCATCATTAGTTGCATGAATGTGCAACAAAAGTAGTAGTTTGTGTCAATACCTGAGTCTATCCTTTTTGTACACAAGTCACCATTTTACCTTGTAATAATTATAAAGGCGCGAATCGAAGCTAAATTCCGAACCGCGACTGTTGTGTTTGTGTGAAGAGCTGTGACTCGTGCGCCTTCTACAAATCGGTCAGTCGTGCCATTGGAAAATATATTCAGTGGCAAACTAATTCCTTATGACAAATTACTGATTCGTTATTACGGATTAGTGATTCTTTTTGTTTGCTTGCTTGTTTGCTTGCTTGCTTGTTTGTTTTTAATTAATAATTCGTTTTTACGTAATCCTTAATAATGCATCAGTAATTTGAAATAAAGAATTAGTTTTCCCCACTGAATAGTTTCCAAGTTGCACGATTGGGCTTTCGTATTCTCCCTTCTGGTTTGTGGTAGAACTGGTGGGGATACCAACATGCGTATACTGTACATGTGAATTTCCTACATAGGCCGAAGCATGCGCACATAGCGGGCGGGCAGACTCAGAACGGCTGTGCAGACAAATAGCGAGACATTAAGCCAGCCTACGTGTTCAAATCAAACAATTGTCGCTCAAATCAAAGAAACACCAAAATCATTGGCAGACGCCTCCCTATAAAACTGGATACGCAGGATCAGGATAAATGACGGTGACATCCCTCACGCAGAATTTGTTTGATTACTCGGAGTTCAAAAAATGTAACGTTCTCAAGGCAGAGATCAGGTGGAAGACTCCAACAGCACTCCGAGTAATGAACGGTATGGGCATTTAAGAAGTAATCCAAAAAAGTGTTAAAAATGATTGACAAAGAGAAACAATTCAATGAAAAGGCTTGGTAAGTAACTTCGACCAGGATTAATTTATACTCCTCTGCCGCTGGACTAAAACATGCCGTGTATTTGACTTACTCTATATAAATCCCTGACTTCTTCTTACGACTTGTCCTTAACGGTGTTTAACGCCACCAGAGATGTTTTGACCAGTGGTGTATCTAGCGGGGGGGGGACTTACCCCCTACCCTGACGGATTTTTTGGTTATTTATTTATACAAGTAGGCCTATTTATTTATATGAAAACATCACCAAAAAATGAAAGCAAGTTTCCGACTCATTTTTCATTTTAGAAATAAAATAAACGAAATGTAAGTGAAGAGGAGCACGCAGAAAATACCGGACAGAGTTTCCGGTCACTGTCAGGGTGGACATCCGGAATGTCTCCTTTGTATCACTCATCCTAAGATATAACCATAGGCTTGTGCACACTGCTCAACTACTTCCACTAATTATTTCGTGTTTAGTATGGCACCATCAAAGGTACCCAGACGTAAATTTGCATAGGTGCTCTCGGTCTATAGGCATTTTATGTCTGTGATTACAATCGAGACTGTACAGAGATATCCTATAAAATTTCTACGTGGGCCAGGCTATAGACTGTATGCTATGTGACCTTGACTCATCTATTTAGGTGTTGTAAAATACTGCATAGGACGCAACATAAAAAAGAAAATTTAAACAGAACCAACCTCCAGTGGCGAAACTCAAGCGAGTCTTATCGAAACCATGTCTAATGCTCAGATTTAAAGCTTGAAACGATGGCAGGTACAACACCTCGACGACTGATGGGTTGGTGGAATCGTCTGCTTGCAAGGAGAACTCCACATCAGTGTGGATCTGAAACTCGTTGAAGGAAAACCCCTTTATCATTGCAATCTCAGTCTTCGATATAATGTTGAGATGGACCTCTTCGCGATCTTCGTTCTTGTAGTTCCAACAGGACTGCATGTTTCCCTTCCCGAAGCGGGCCAAGCCACTGGGCATTTCACAATAAACGCAATGCTGCCAGGAAAAATCGTATGGCATGTTGATGCAGCTAGCCTCGTTGGGTGTCAGGTCAACTCGCTCCGTGGCCGACTCCTCCCTTTACCAATTCACCCCTCAGTGGGGGGCCCGTTGGCTGGACCGTTTACTGGGCGAAGTTCGTCAGAAAGAAGAATATTGAATATTGCATTCATAGAATAAACTCGCATTCGGCTGAATGTACAGCACACTTATTTTTCGTGTTTTTTTGCCATCACAAACCACTGTCTTGGTAGGCATACCTCAACCCATGGCAAGTCGTTCCGCGGAACGTGCTATGATCCAGAAAAAAACCATAGCTTTTTTCGTTCGAATGCCCGAGCCTAGTGAAGTTTCTTGGTGATCACCATTCTCCGTTAAAGGTGGTACATGTATACGCCATTGGTTTTTGTCGTAATTTCACACGATTGGCTGATTACGGTCTGTAATATTCACTGAAACTTACGTTCTACTTTCATGATTGAGTCAACTGTTTTGTGAAAAAAACGAGAAAACAGTGCAGCATTTTCAACGCTAAATTGAAGGTCTTGTAGTTTATCTTGCGTAAAATCTATGGACTTTAGGGCGTTCGCAGTAGGCTTACAAGCGAACATCGTCCACGGGGAAACAACATGACAGGTTCTCATTCCCTTAATAAAGGAGCAGTTTTCGACGGCTAGGAGTAATCAGTGAAATTACCTTGGAGTAATGCGCCTCCTCAACAATGTAGCATTGCAGATTCATGGAAAATCTTCATCCAGGAACCATGCAGGAACACAGCACTGCCGACTCGTGTCTGTAACATAGGCCTATATGATTATTCACGTGCGCGCACGATCGTGTTTACTGATAACGGCACTGTCATGTCAGTTCACACGTCGATGAAAGTCTAAAACACCATTAACAGTTGAGTCATTAATAATTATGAGTAAAAAAGAATTATGTCTTAAAGCAAGGGAGGATAAACTTGTGGGAATCATACTTTTTGTTGAGAAATTCATCTTGCTCGGAAACAGCCGCCATATTGGATCATACCATTATTATCTAGGGGTGATTTTGAATTCGCAAAGTTTTCCGTTAAAAAACCTTTCCTTAAATAAAATTCAACTTCACATGGACCCAATTTATTTTCTAATTTACGCCTAACAATCAGGTTTCTATATTTCAGTTCACAGTGTTTTTGGTGAAAGATGTCAGTTTATTTTTAGCTGCTTTTAGGTTTATCCGTTCATTAATGGAGACTCCCACAACATCTGCAAACCCTGCATATAAGAAATTTGGCGGCTATTAAAGGTGAACTGAAATTAGCTCTATTACGATGGTCGGAATAAAAGAGAACAAAATCTTTGTTTTTCTCGAAAACTACAGCATTCTGGGTGGAAATATTTTACAGACTGATTGAGACCGTTGCGTGCTTTCTTTCGAGTGAGATATTTCAGGATTATACGGTAGTCCGATTCGGGATTTTACCAATGGTGTACACCACCTTTAAGGTGAGAGTAACACGTGTTTTAAGTCCATTCACTCATTTGTGTGGCATGACACGTGATAATTCTCTGTGTATATCATTCAACTCTACTTTTTGTACAGGAAAACTAACACTCATCAATATGGCTCCTCATAAAATCCTGAACTCGTTCAAATGCCCTATGCTCCTACAAGTGATTACTCTTCCAAAGTAACGAACCTCGCGTTGATTTAAAACCGTGGACTCCCCTTTGAAGGAGTGGGTTGGCGAAGGCGGGTGAGTCGGCCAGGGGACGGGTTGGCAAGGGGGCGAGTTGACCTACAATCGATCTTTGATTCATTCAAATACGTTAATTGGCAATGTCTTAGAAAGAACACCTGCCACATGCATAAGTTGGATATTTGAATCGGAAGGGGCTCAGTGTATGCTGGATTTACCGCCCCGCCTGCTGGAACCATTTTGTCAAAAAAGCACAATTAGAAATGTGCCTATGGCCACAAACATACTGGAAACCGGCACAATACGATGATATAGGTTTTCCCTGCCGAAGTCGTCATCTTCTCAGTCAAATTCGTTATTGTTCATTTGTATTTAAACGATTTTTAAAAGCTGGCTGCTACCGTGTTTCTTTTTTCTTACGACAGAGTCTTTAAATTCGTTTACAGGCGGCGAATAGTGTACTGTAACGAATTCAATTTAGAATCAATTTCATTCGATTGAACAGCGCATAACCGTCATTAAATTTCACGCTGGGTGACTGGAATGATAAATTCCTCCCCAATTTTACTTTCGTCTTTGCCTGTGGGCAATCAAGTTCGCATTTTGAGCCTCCAAATTGGAAAACGTAATGTTAAGAGGAATATAAGGCAAATTAAGATGCGCATGGAACAGAAAAGGAGATTGCAAAAGAAAATACGCAAGAAGTGTGTCCACCGTGTTAACTTGAATGTATATTTTTTTTCTGTATCTCAAACAAATTAACATCAAGAATACAGTACATTTGCTTCAATACTGATTGCCAGTTGAATCAAAATTTAGACGTGAAACTCTCCCTGGACCTTCAGCATGGATGCTGAAAGAAAAATCCTACAAGATTTTTTTTCGGATTCCCTTTAATTGCATATTTCCCTTTTTGTCAGAGTTTTAAAATGATGTTTTTGCTTGCCTGTTTCATTCCATTTTTCTCATCTTTTTTAGAAATTTTGCCACTTTGTCCATTTATGTGATAAAAATAGTTTTACTTCGCATTTTTATAGAGTTCTCTAGCCGTGAACCAAACGTTTCTTTTCTTGAGTATTTTTCATAAATTAGTCTCAAAGAAAGAAAGAATTAGAAGAGATTTAACGTTTAATGAATTACACTGCACACATCTCACAAATGCTTCCCGATTTACGAAACTGAACGCCAGAAATACGCCTATCACGGGAGTGTCGGAGCGAATTTGAATGCTTTTTGTGTATTTTTCCAAATTGAATGCTGACCCTTCACTTTTTGATTAACAAGATGTTGCAATGGCGTGCTCTTAGAATTAAATTGAATAATGCAGTTTTATCTTTGAATGGTGATTTAGATCGTCAATCTATTTCGTGCTAATTTGAATGAAACTTTCTCTAATTCGTGTGCGAAGATAGTGAATTCGGCTCGGAATATCTATATTAATATAGCCTCCAACAGTTAAGTGTTATGAAACAATGAAAAGAGAAGCTGTTTTCAGAACTCAAAGGTAGGCTGAGCAGCGTCGGTTTTATACACATTTTAAATTAAGTGATCAACTTGCCCCGTAAGACTCAACAGTCGGAGGTCAGGCCCATTTTATTAATGTAAGTACATGTATCGCGCTGTGTTTCCGCTACTTTGCGCTTTAGCTGGCAACGTGTTATGCCTACAGCTTCCGTGGCTAACAACGCCACTGGACGTAGGAGGAAGGTTGGTCACGTTTGAACATTCTCACCCTAATAGCCCTCAACCATTCAACTACGTTAATGAGGTTAAGCAAGAATGATCCGAAACAGGCGCTACTGGTTTCCCTGAGATAGTGGACATAGTGCTCAAACGGTTTCGCCATTTATAGTTGCTCTCTTTACCTGTTTGTTTGCATCTCCAAGCAAGTAGTACATGCCATTGGGCGGCCGCTGACAAACCTCCGCTATCTCACTGCACGATATGGCTGGTTGCTGCTCAGTTCCACTGGTGCAGGGTGTCGCAAGCTCTGTTAAAAATGACAGGTCGAATGGAACGATCAACCCAGTATGCCTAACCAGGAAAAATACAGCGAAGACGAGTAAAACGAAGCAGTAGATATTCAGCCATCGCCGGCAAACGTAACTAAACGATATTTTGCCCTTTTCTACCGTTTCAAGGTTTAATCTGGTTTTGCGCCAACATAGTTGTTCTGACTTTCAACGTACACGGTGGGAAACAGACCATAGTACAATTTCTGACTTTTTACCCTTAATAAATCCTCAAAAGCCACATATCCGAAAAAAAAGAGAAAATGAAAACTGCACCTCATTAATGTTGATGAGCAAATTGTAACGTGTCACTGGCTGATTCCGGCGCGAGTCTGTGAAGTACAGAACTTAAATGCGCCAAGGTGACATCATCCCGTTAATTATATCCAGCTAGCTTCCATGCGGTAGTTTGTTATCTGAACGACCGGTCTGTTGTAGTTCTTGGCAGACGCACGGACCTCCACAGCTCAGAAACAAATTGTGTGTTGGCTTGGAATTTGTTAATTTTTTAAATTTGCTTATGAATAATCTTATGAGGTATGTAAAACAAATACAGCATGTTTAATTTCTGGAAAGTAGTGGGGAAAAAATGGTCCCTTAGTGTAGGTCAGATGGACTTCCTCTCTCGGCTTCGCGTCAGAGTTAGTCAATCTGACCTACATTAGCAGGCTAGATACTGTTCGGTTAAAATTGCCGGCGACGGCTAAATAGCCGCTGTCAGAACATAAACCCAAACAGGGCAGAATAACACACCTCTACCAACAAGCAACAAAATATGACCAAAAACGTAACTCTGCATTAATTTTTCTATTTTTGAAACGTTAAATTTAGACCTGCCATTGACATGATGTAATACCATTTAGTCAGAGAGTCAAAGGAAATCAGCCAACAATAAATTTCAAGGGATTTTATTCAAGTATTTTACATTTTTTCCCCGAACACCCCCGTCCATTCAATCGCATATTCCTTATGCAAGCAGTCCAGAAGTATCTCCTTATATAGACTTGGAGCGCTCGTGGCGAGTTAAGTTCCACGTGTCGCGCGCAAACAGACTCGACCAATCGGAATGGATCTCGTATCCAGCTGCCAGCGCGTTTTTTTTTAAGCAGCGGGTATTATCGAATCGTAGCGGTCATTATCAAATGTTAGTACACGGGCCTAAGGTATTTATGAATGTACATGTACTATAAAAGTACCGGTGCAGCAGTACACACGGAAATTGTATCGTACTATGAAGTGTAAGTATGCATGTAACTAATCAAGCGAGTTAAGTTTAGTTTCTGTCTAAAACGTGGTAGTCTGAGGTTGATGCCCGGCTCTCTTACTTGTTACAGCTAAATAAAATAATGTGCGACTTGGCTTGTCTTTGGCCAAAAAGACTTGTGACTTGTTTATGTTTGGACCAAATTGACTTCTGACTTGACTTCAGTTGACTTGACCTGTCATCAAAATGACTTTTGACTTCACACTGGACCAAGTGACTTATGACTTGGCTTTTGACTTGTGACTTACTTGGACTTGCAAAAATTTTTACCACCTCTGCTTTTACGTATGTTTTCAACCCTTTATATAAGCCTAATCAATCTCACTTATTTCCACATACGACTAAATATTGAATATATGGTGTATAAAAGAAGAAAATATATAAATAATACAGATGTGGAGGGAATTCATAGGAAGCAAGGTTTGTCAGTTTTGGAGCAAGTGAAATCAATAATTTTGGGCCATTGAATTTTTGTCGTCATTCGAGTATCAGTTCGTGTATCAGTGTTATGAAGGTGATCAGCCTGTCTTGTGAGATAAGAATGGAATTTATCGTTTCTTTAAAACAGTGAATAAAAGCATTGGGGTGCATCATCCCTGAAGAACTGGTACAAGAAAATACCAAACTGAAAAAGTCACATGTCATCAAGTTTTAGAAGGTCACACTGAATAAAAACTGGATCTCTGTGAGCCAGGTGTTCCAAGTTTGAGATAATGCGAACAGCTCTTTTTTCTGTATCTGTCCATTCACGTTTTATGGAGGACTCTATTGACGAGCTGTTTAGATGCGTTGCTCAATGCTAGAATTCCGTCGTTAATTTAGCCTATATGAAAGAGTCAAATTATTGTATAATAAGAGTTTGATATTGGAAGGCAAAAGCGATTTCATTCTATCAATGATACCAACATTTGTCGAAATAATTTTACATATACATTCTATGTGTTTTTTCCATATTAGTTTACTGTCGATAAATAAGCCAAGGAATTTAGTACTTTTGACCTCGTTGATTTTGTTGTTATCGATACAAACATCCTTAAAATCCCTTAAATTATATGTATTTTTACTTGTTTTTTATATTAAAAGGCTTGTTTTCCACTTGTATTCACATAAGCATTGCACTTCTGTTTACTCAAACAGCCTTGTAAGGGTCAGGCTGCATGTACTTCCTAAATTTACCAGAACAGCACACACGCGATCAGATTCTAGCGCAGCCGTGGACATGGACATATAAACATGTTGCTTGAGATCGCATCTACCCTGATGCCTATACGTTGTGTCCAGGTAACCTACGCACGTATCCTTTGCCACAACCTGGCGTTTTCGTGGCGTGTAATGCTTGAAGGACAGTTTTCACGCGGTGAAAATGCCGTAGATCATAAATCGAGACAATGACAATTCACGTCCTGAACAGTTAATCAACAAAGAAGACAAAAATTAGGCCCGTTAAATCTACAAAAGTGCAGCAATTTTTCGTGTATAGACCAGACCTGGGGCGACATCACAGATTTGCTCGTGAATATGAAAAACTCATTTACGTAACAAGAAGAAGTAAAATATCCTTTGAAATAGTAAAGAAAAATTATTGAAAATAATGTTAACTGAGACAAAAAGGTTACTTAAGGAAGTTTTTACTAAAACAAATTGATTGCAGCTACCCTTTAAAGCAATTTATAAACGCAAGATATTTGCGGATATTGACGACGGTATCGAAAAAAAATGGGTAGGCAGAAAAATTGGGCAACCGGACCAATTATCTCAAGATATCATATTTGGTGTCTTTATGTCTGGTCACTTCGCTGACTGGACGGCAGTCATAGCATGGTGCCCTTTGTACCCACGAAGGGCGGAAGGACCGACCTACTGGCCAACCGACTAACCGGCTAACCGATCGACCGACCGACCAATCTGACTGACTGCAGAAACGACGGTATTGAGGGCATCAGAGAGGTGCATTTACTGTTTCAAATATGTGTAGTGACCTGCAGTGT
>NW_019091473.1:776287-838887 GCF_001949145.1 Acanthaster planci | reverse complement strand
AACATTTTTACAACATTGTGTACACTAGATGTATAAGTGTATTAAATGTGTTGTATTTTGTATACAATAAATATCTTTGGTTGTAACCACTTATGCAACAATTTTGCATACAGGGAAATGTTTACCGAAAGAAGCTGATGAGATGAAAGCCACAAGTAATTATTAAATCAATCAATCAATTAAATCAACATCCGGTTTCCGACTGAATTCTTTGGGGGAATCAGTCAAGGGAGAGTGCCTCATCTTCTATCACTGGAGGATGGACCTACCACCCCACTACCAGGGGCGGCCTAGAATCCCACGTCCGGTCACATATGAAAGAAACTTGGAAACATTTCGTTACAGTTTCACGAAGTGACGAAAGTCTCATCGGAGAGTAAAAGCTATAGATTTCAAGAAAACACATTTGAAGTTGCTCTGTTTTTAATTAAAATGCTAATTTTTCCAGTATTCAGCATTCCTTTCACTTAATCAATGATAGTCCGTGAAAGAGGGGGTCTTAAATGATACAAAACTACAATATCATATTTATAGAACTCAATTCAAATTGTTTATTTCATAAACAAACACGATCGTATGCTCGTGAAAAACTCTAAAATATGTGTGACTCTTGAAAATGAAAATGGCCCACATCGAACACATTTTTCCAATCGTGCGTGCCATATGTAAAATTGTCACATTATGTACACATTTCTGGTGTCAAATTTGTCTCTTCGTGAAACTGCAAAGCAAGTAGTTTGCCCTTTTTGCCAACGTTGTACATATCGAAGACAAATTTGTCTCTTCGTGAAACTGCAAAGCAAGTAGTTTGCCCTTTTTGCCAACGTTGTACATATCGAAGACAAATTTGTCTCTTTGTGTAAACAAACAAATTAGTTTAGTTTAATTTTGCCCCACAGAGATCATTGTGATTTTGCTGATTTCATTAGTTTTGGTGGGAAAAAATGAGTATATCAAATTGAAGGAATCGCAAAGCCTAGTCGATTTTGCTAAAAAAAATTCCCAAACAAAAAAATGATTTGGAGCCAATTTGTCTCTTTGTGAAAACTTACGATTTACGAATCAGTAGATGACACCGTTGCCATTTTCAAAATATTAATAAAATGCTTATTTAAATCTATTTTAAATATCATTTCATTTAAGTTGGTTAAACAAAAATCGGCCAATCCTGATCTTGCCTGTTCACCTGTACTGTTGGCTGGTTTTAAACAACTTTAAACACTAAACAATTTTAAAAGCCGTCAACAAAAACGGTGCAAACAGACACATTCATTATGCCAAACCTGAGACAATCATGAACAAAAATTGCCCTTGTTTCCACTGATGCTGTGTTCAAATTTTGTCAAGGTACTATCTTAGCACTTTTCCTGGCAGTCATCGCATTCAAAATGGCTTTTATCAAAATGGTGATGAAAACTGAGTGGTACTTCCTACGTTACACATGGACATAAAATCAGCAGAAGTCCTTTTTGCAAGTTAGTGTCAGTGAAATTTTATATTTGGTCCTTGACCAACTTTCTTGCTTAGACAGTAACTTGCTTAATGGCCCGTTACAACTGTTATGATTGATGTACGTCTGTATCTGGTAAAATAAGCCGTGGACATAAATGTTGTAGATTCACTGACGATCCTGTGCGGCCACTGTATCTAGAGGTTACCTGGCAGTTGGAAGAGAGCTGATTTACCTCTGGGTATTAATTGCCTTTAGTACTAATACCGTTACTTACCGGTGTCACCCAGCGAGTGGCAAAGTGTGTCCTCATCTGCATCGAAGTACACAATCCCTTGGGTGGCATTGAAGTCTTCGGGATACTCTCGCCTTGTGGCACGGTTCAGCTCGCACACTTTGTTGTAATCGTTGAAGTTAAAAGACTTGCATCGTTTATCCATGCTGCAGTCCCGTCCGCAGAGTACACCAGAGCGTGTGGGTCTACTGCATGCACTGGCAAACCCTTCCAGTGAGCTGTTTTTCGCGGCGTACATCGTCTTTTGGAGTTGATTGCACTGGTGACAAAGGGAAGAAATGGTCATCCCCCAAAATAGTGTCAGCCCAAAAACTTTGGAAACAGCATCTAGTTTCGCCATTACTGCATTTCTGTTTGCTGAATGGTCTGTCCTCAATTATGAAACACGGGCTCAAGCAAGAGAACAGACTGAAGATCCTTTCCAGACACTTTCAGGCCCCTTACTTGATGCTATTAGCAAAGTGTTACCAGGCTGGTGTTTACAGTTGTGGACCTATTGCATTAAAAAAGCGCTAATGTATAGCTCCTCCCTCAAGAGGTCAGGTTCCACCAATACTGACTTGGCATTGATCACAATTTATTCACAGCTAAAATGTGAGCAGCAGTAACACGCTTCACGTCTTTCCCTTGCCATGGACACCGAATGTGCACTTTATTCTTGCACTATGACTCTTAGATGATAACCGACAACGTTACATGCGCAACGGCTATTAAATGTTGGCTAAGGCATAGTTGATACGATCACACTGTGAAACCTGAGTTTCAATTTAACACCTTTGTTATCTATAAATACAGATAACAGCCCTTTATTGAGAATTTGTTTTTCTTTCTCAAATTAACACCACAAATTTACTGTAAAGTGCCAGTTAACCAGGTTTCCTGGAAAACTAAAAGGTCAATGTTTTGATAAAACACAAAGTAACTGGCTGATACAACCTTGTGTCGCATCAGTCAAGCGTTCCCGCTAACGTTGTACTAGGCGTGATTCTACTGGATTCCTAATTTGGAAGCAGTCAGACTATTGTTCATTGTGAATTATTTGAGAAAAATGTAAAAAGGTAAAACGAAAAATGACCCAAAGACACATGCATGTATCGTGTGCAGCAGCGAGAGATCAGATTCACACATATATTATTCTAGCTACAGTTTTGTCAAAGCTGATAGGTATCGACACTTTTGTGAGGGAGGAGGTTGATGAAACTCGTTTAGTCTTATTTTGAACAGGAAAATTAGTTTTTAAAACCACAGAAAAAAATCATTATTACTTCATGTCAGCTTATCGTGTCGGGGTGTGATAAATCATTTTTCATTGTCTTTTTTGTGGCTAGGGTTAACTTTGTCCGGCAAGACAACCCAAGACATTCAATAATTTCGGGAATTCTTTTCAGCTGTTTGTTGAATGCGGCTGATATTGGCACCTTCAAAATACTTCAAAACGCCTGGGAGCATTGAGGGAGATGTAATGGCACTGTAATGTACATTATTGATGTAATGGGCACCAACTCCTTACATGCGTCTTTCCTTTCCGTTTGTCTTGTTGGTCTATCTTATTTTAGGCAAGTTGTAGTCCCGTTTTTCACGTATGGTGTTCACCTAATTGGAGTCTTTGCACAAAACAAACGAATTATCTTAATGTATTTCTGTTCGTGAAGTTCGTTAATCACCATTTTGGCCGGCGATATTTTCCAGGGTCCTTTAGTAGCAAATTGATATATTAATTATTAGGACTGTATAATTAATAATGTTTGTAAATTGTCTTTGGCGAGTGCAAAACATTTTGTGAATTTTGTTGTTACTTTTATTTGACACGAACTGTACGCTGAAATTGGTATTTGCCGTTCAGCGCAGGTTTTTGGCACTGCCTTCCCGAATTTTACAGGTAACCTTGTCAGAATTATTAGCCCTTGTTTCTCACTTTTATTTCTGTAGGGTTAGAGAATGACCCCTGTTATCCACCCATCGTAAATATCCGCATTTTATTATACATGTAGATATCAATGGTGCAAATTTGTCATAGATTTGGAAACGGATAATTCGATTTTTTAGCGACAGAAATTAGGAAGTTTTGTCTCGAAATGCGCAAGTTCTGTGACTGTTGCTATCGTTGTTGATTCACAGTGAAGCCGTGTGTCTTATGTGCATGAACCGTGCATTGAATTGTTAAAAATTTTGTGCGGGAAAGACATGACATTTTCGCTAGGCTGTGGAATATATGTTTATGGAATGTTTGGACGTGGGACTTATTGGGGGATGGGTGGCTGTGCTGGATATTCTGGGATGGTTGTGGGTGTGTGTGATGTGTGCGGCCGAGTGCTCGGTTGAACTGCGCACGGGGTAGAATTTGAGCTCTCCTTTTGATTCAATTTGGTGCAATAAAAATGGACGTTGTGCAGAGGTTAAAATGTTGACGATTCGCCATCCTTACCATTTAGTTACCAGAGTCGCTTTTTTTGGTTCCAAAGAGACTATACCAACGAATCTGCTTAAAGCTGTCGTCGAGCCTCTTCACATTTGCAGTTTTTGCCTTATCTACTTGATCTCCTCTTTGACGATCGTTATCCTTTTTTAACCCCGCAATCGACATATCTCCATCACCCAACCCTCATGTCAGACTTTCCTGCCCCTGATACATGTACCGTCGATCTCTACATTACTCGTCCTGATCTAATCTAGAACCGGATTAACAGCCCTTGTAGCGTTGGACAACTTTCTCTCTACGACGCAGTGCAAGGATGTTACTTGCCGTTCAACCGTCAGGCGAAGATGAAAGCGAAGCCAATTCGACGTCAAGAAAGATTTACAGCGAACTTTCTGTCCGGTTGAAATGGCTTCAACTTTTGCAAATTCAAAGCGCGAATACTTGACTGGACGTCACAAAATAAGTGGCGTTTGTGTTCGCTTTCACAGGCCAAGTATGAACAGGCCTAAACGCGTAATTCCAAGTGTTGTTCAGTGAGCAGCTGAAGACTGCACCTATCTCAATATTTTTAGTCTTATTTTCAAAAATAAGTTATTTTCTCTCAGCTTTGTCAGTCAGTACTTATTCCCAAATAATGCGAACTCAGCATGAAAACCCCTTTTTCCTGCTAGTGGTTTGTTTTAACAACTACAAAAACTGTCCTCTTTTCGATTTTACCAGATCAATGTTTTGAACCATTCGGTATTGTTTTTCAATGATCTCATTTTGGGAAAGGGGATCCGTGCCAATGCCTTATAAGTCCGCCAACAGGGTAGTCTGTTACCCGCGACTGACTTGTACTTTAAAGGTTCTCTGGTATTCAAGACCACTGTTAAATAAATCTGTTTCGATCCAAAAACAAGAACTGTGTCCGTTTTTCGTTTGTTTCCGTCGTTTGGCTGATTTTGACAATTTTTTGCATTTTTTTTAGTGCTCTCCACTTTCCCCACTGAAGTCTCTGAATGAATTATGTAATGCATCACATGATGCGATGACGTCATGTAACTTAGAACCTGATCTTCAAGGCAAGGGCCACTGACTCGGCGACGTCGGCGTTACAGGTGAACTGACCGAATTATTGCTGAGGTATCGTGCCAAAAAATCCTTTAAATTTGGCCACAGCAAGCTACAATGCCGACTAAATGTGTCGTTGCAGCGATACACCAAAGGACAGTGTACGCCTGAACAGGTTCCTAAAAGACCCGGCATTACAGAAAATTTGGACAGCAGAAGTGCGCTTGACCAAGGCACACTGGTGCAGGCCGTCCTCGACGAGTGTCATCTTCAGTGACCATTTTACAGCAGATGACTACGAGAAAACGCTCTGCGAAGAGTTTGGAATACCAAAAGCGCCACGGCTGAAAAATACAGCAATTCCAATCAGAGCTGTTAAGGCTTCCTCCGAAGAATCGGCTTCAAAATCGCTCTCGGAAACTTCAGAATCTGGCATTGCTGACTCAAGTCTGCAGGAAGAAAGACGAACGTTGTACGTGTTGCACAGAGACGCGTGGCAAGGTTGTTCTTCACGTAACGTCACGATATCAACATCTGGACAATCATTATTAGGGGATTTTTTTTAGGGCGGGGTGCTGGATCAGAATTTGTTTTATTTTCAGTAGCTAATATCACCACTAATTTGACTCCTATAAAATTTCAGTCTTTTTCTTATCTCAACTGTGTTTGTAATCACCATGACGATGTCTTATATTAAATAGCTGAGAACCCTTTAGAGACCACACGCACATGCTTATTGGCATGTTCGATCGCATGAAAGGTCAAAATATTCTATGTTCAATCATTTCAATGGGCATGGCCTTAATTGGAGGGAAAGTGTACATTTTAATGTGCGGAAAAGGATATCAATGCCACTCTTATAGGATCCGGACAATTTTATATTTCAATCGAATTGTTTTGTTGAACACTGCTGTATCTATGGTTGTGGATACGTAATCCACTAAGTTGGGGTTTTTGGGGGGGTGTTTCTTTGTATGTGTTGTTACTTTACCCCCGCTTGCAAAGTGGTTTTGTCATTAGACATTTGGGCCAAATATTTGTTCAAAGAAATTAAAGGGAACATTGTAAAATACACCCCTTCCTTTTAACTCTAATGAACTACTGAAAAAATAGCTCACCTACCTTGTGGCATCCAGATCCCCGATGCTCAAACCACGAATAACCAATTCATTCAGGTTCTTACATGCTGTCGGTTAGCAAATGGTAATGCCGACGATCAAGCAGCACGGTAATACTAATTAAAACACATAGGTATTTATAAAGCGCCTGTAATGTGGATCAAAGCACGTAGTGTTCATCATTATTACGGTAAAGTCTCCTCTTTTTGTTTGTTTGTCGGCTGCTAAAATGCAGAGTGAATGGTTGACTCGCTTTTCTGAGACTATCAATGATTAGATAATAATCAGGTGCTGTCGTGTATGGCGGCGACGTAGATGGTATTGTAATAGGTATTTTCTTGGTAGCACGTAACACCCTATCAAATAAGTATTTATAGGATAACATCCATGAAAATTAAGTTTCTAATATGGGCTGACCATTCAGATATTGCCAACGTGATTTTAATGTGAACTCTAAAAACATTATACTAGCAAACTGTGCTTTAGACCACTGAAAATGGTGTATATCGTCATAGCATGACTTTCTCCGCCATTAATAAAAAAAAAACCTCCTTTGGGTGTCAACACGTTTCGATAGTTATGGCGAGTTGTTATCTGACATAAAGTGTCTTGAACAAAACTGCTTCATATTGTTTGATGGTATATTGTGTCCAAAACTTGAGATGAATCCAAACCATGGGCAGCGGTTTTGTTCCAGGCTGTAAATGGCTATAGTTCATAGGTCTGTGACTGCAGAAATACTGAAAAGACCAAAACCATCGACTTCTGACTGCTTACTTTTCAAAATTTTCAGTTAATTGACATCATTCGTTCTCACGCACGCATGCAACCTTCCAAGGTGCAGTAACAGGGAAATTTAACAAAAGAAAGAAAAAGCCTGAACTTCACCTCGCACACTAGTCTTCGGCATCGATAAATATTAATGGCAAATGGATGAATCACCCTTTTTAAATAACTTAATGATTTTTGAGTGCAGACCGCACTTCTCCCCGGTAAGTCTGCAGATGACACTGTTTTCACGAATAATTCAGCAGTTCCGAAGAAAAAAAACGACGTGTTCCCGATCATCTTTCAGACAAACGGTCGTTAAAGTGCAACTTGCTTTAAAAACGACACCTAGGTGCTCTAGTACTTCGAAGGACCTAAGGTTCCAGTGTCAATGACGTGTATTATTCTTCAGGATGGTGCCCACATTATTTCCTTAACACATGAATAAAAACTAGAAAACACTCCGTCTATCCAACGAGACCAAGAAATAGCCTCACCTTAACATGGAACAACAAAATAATATGAAGACCAAAACAAAAGGAAAATTAACTAGAGATAGTGGTTGTTATAGCAACAACCACAGAGCTGTTTCGGATTTCAGGTTGTTTAATGGGGAAAAATAAAAATTATTACAAAATATCAGAAGATGATGTCTTAAAGTCAATGGGCTGAATTAATTATTGAAAATCAATAGGAAGTCACACGATGACGTCAGCGTGACGTCATCCAATTACAATAATTTTGTATCAGGGTCTTTGATGGCTGTAACTTTGACAACGATCAAGCATTGCGAAGTTACCATACTGGTGGCTTGAAAACGTACAAAGTCAATGGGCTAAAAACAGCCAAAACAGCTAAAAAATTATTTTTACAAAATCACAAGGTGGCGTCATCATGACGTCATCAATCTGGAATACCTCTTGTACAGAGAGTCTTTGTTGCCTGTAACTTAAAACGATCACAGATGTAAAAGTTACCGTAATGGTGGCTTGAAAACATGTACAAAGTCAATGGGCTGAAAACACATGCAGAAAAACTACTCCTTTAAGCGCATGTTGCACGAATCTACTTTAAAGCTGTCGTCGGGCCCCTTTACGTTCACCGTTTTTGCCTCATCTGCTTGATCTCCTCTTTGACGACTGTGATCCCCTTACCCTGCAATCAATATTCCTCCATTACCCAACTCTCAAGTCAGACTTTCCTGCCCCAACACCCTTGATAACTTGCTTGTAAACTAATTCATCCGTTAGTTTTAAGTTTTAAGTGTAAAAACCTTTGCTTTGAAATTTCATGTTCTGTTTCTGAGATATAACAGTTTTAATTAAGGTATTATCTAACGCAAGTAGAAAATGTGATGAGCAAATTTCACATTTTGTTTCAATATAAAAATCTGTGGAGGCAAATTAAATTTCGCTTAAAAATAAAACATTGCGTTTTTATGTTGCATAGATGTATCCCTTGGAATGGTGTAGAGTATAATATGGGTCGATTCCTTGATGATACGTTAATATAACCTTGAAAAAAGTCAACTAAAATAACACAAAACAAAAATATTTACGATTACACATTTGTTAGAGTGCCTTCCAGTACCCACGGTAAAATGCCATAAATTTGTAACATATCAAGAGAGTAAATATCCCTTGTCAAGGTAAAATCGCTGTATGTTCGGGGAAATGCCCCTTACACCCATAAAAAAAGGAAATTTCAATCGATGTTTTCACTAGAAAAATATTGTCGATCACCCACGAACAAACGCCCTCTGTTGGTCCGCGGACGGAACTCAGCAAAACGTGCCTTTACATTTTCCCCTCCGATCCAACACAGTTTGCACGATGTCATCGCATTGAAAATCGAAGTGTCGAAGCCAATCACATTTTCGACAAAGTGAAATTTGTTTAGTTATGCTTTCTTTTTTCGCCCATCTGCGATGAAATAAGGATATCTTACAACTGGATGCATGGAATGTGGGATGCATTGTTAAGGAAAAGTCTTGCCAAAGAAAAATTACAAATGAATAAAGTTTAATTTTTTTGTAAACTGGACCGGGATGGAGCACAGTATTTGAGCAGAGAGAAAAGGGTAAACAGTATTTTAGCCAACCGGATGTGTTTTCTCACGGGAAGCCAGATACACCGGTACTTTCATCTTGGATTGATTTTTGTCCAATCAAAAAAGGTCATTGAGCTGTCATTATGATGTAGAGCAGACATTAATGACTTTATTGTATCTCGGTAAAGTTTTATTTCCCGGAACTTTTCCTACCTGAAACCAACCCACAGGTAGCCATCCGACTCCTTATCAGAACCCCTCAATTTGCAAAGCTACATATTTCACATGCACATTTTTCTGTCTCCAATGGCCGACAGGAAGATGGAACTCTCTATTGATGAGATCTGGAATAAACACCTAAAGACAGGATGATCGGGCACAACAAAATGCCAGACTATAACCGTAGCTAGAGAAAGTATAGCAGACAACAACCTAAAGGGTAAGTTTAGGGAACTGTACATTTCCAAGCAACTGGAAGCACTGAGGGAAAAATGTATTTCATTGAACAAATCACTACCTCTCAGCTTTCAAGAATTTTTCTTTGATGAATCGAAAGTTAATCCTCTAGATGAAGTGGGACCTGGCAAACTGACGCGATATTAAATGAGTTGCGAGAAGAAGCCATGGAAAATGGAGTATCCCCAACTCAGTTACTTCGCTTTTTTTATGACAAAGTGAAAAAAACTGTTGATATTGCCCTGATGCTATTTACAGTTGAGCCATTTAATTACTTCCTTCAATAAGGCAAAAGGAACACCAGCGTGTAATCCATTCGTTTCATATAGACGTCATTAGACGTAATTGGTACGAAACGGACATATATAAAATAACAAAAGCACCCATAAAAATGTTTTTACAAATCATTGAAACCTTTTAATTTAACCCCAAATCAACAACAAAGATTCTTATTAATACCACGCAGGTACAGCTATTTTTGTTATTGATTTTATATGTCATCCTGCTTTATTTACCTCAATAAACAAACTTAAGGGCATTTTTAAAAGATACATCCTTTTCCGGGGAGTAGATCTTCCTCAAAGATTGTTGAGTGTAGAGGTCATGATGTACCTTAATATATACCAGTGCAAAACATTGAAAAGATTGTTCGTCTGAATTTTCACTTGGCTACGGCTTTAATAGTCCATGGCTGTGGAGTCTACAGATGGGGCCATGCGTGATTGCAAGCGACAGCCAAGTGATTCAGACGTGGCCTTGGGCAGACGATCAAAGTTGAAATCGCAAACCGAACAAAGTTTGAAGCTGATTATCTTAAGAATGCAAGGCAAATAAGTTGATAAAAAGATAAGTTGATAAATTATTAAGATGTTAAAGTTGGTAAACTTCAATGGGTTCGATTGAGGAGTGGTTGCGTTGGAAACAAGTCATAATGTGCAAGTCCAAATCAAATCACAGGTCATTTTGCAAGTCCAAGCCAAGTCACAACAAATCAAGCCCCAAGGCACAAAAATTGCGATTCAAGTCCGACTCAAATCCAAGTCTGATTCGTGTCCACAACTCTGCAAATATACGCCGCTGGTGAGGACCACTGATGAAGTTACCGCCCAATATGCGCGTACGTGCGTGACTTGTGACCGCGTGCAGATTAATCTGGATACCAGACCCAATGATTCCGAATATTCTCTTCCAATCAAAGGTCCGGTATCACCCAATATTATACTTAAGTATATATTGGCAATATATACTTAACCAAAAACGGATGAATTCCTCCGGTCGAAAATTCGAGCTGGTCCCGTTCGCATTTAAATACCATCGTTGATGTTTGGGTATTTCCAGCCGTGTTTGTACGCATAATGAGATGTTTAGCTAGCTGAAACAGCTTTATGTTTTTCTTTTGATTTTTTGGCTTTTTGCATTCTTTTCGTCAAGGTTTTTTGTGGGGGGGTTCGCATTTTGCAAAAAGGTATTCTTTTTGTCAAGATTTTGTTTTAGCTGTTTCGTTTCCCGGCCGAAACAGCTTTTGTTTTTGTTGGGATTTTTTTAATTTTTTTAATTTTTTATTTTTTATTATTTTGTAGCTGTTTTGGTCACCGGCCAAGGCAGCTTTTGTTTTTGTTGGGATTTTTTTAATTTTTTGATTTTTTTATTTTTTATTATTTTGTAGCTGTTTTGGTCACCGGCCAAGGCAGCTTTTGTTTTTCTTAAGATTTTTTTCTTTTTCTTAAGCTGTTTCGGTCACCGACCAAAACAGCTGTTGTTTTAGTTCTGTGTTTTGCGATTGTGAGGTGTAAGACACCTTTCCACAGACCTGAACAGAAAAACCTCATATTGCCTCAAAAGCGGCCTGCAGCGGTTTGGGGGGAAAATGGATTAATAAGGGGGAAAATGCGTCATTGTGCAATACCCATTTATGCAAGTCAATGCATGTGGTTGGGGTATAGGAAGTTGTCAGGAGACCGATTTTTCGTAACAAAGAATTTCTCTAAAGTAAACAAGTTGGTGTTATAAGAATTAAGAGAGAGATGCTTTAGATCATTAAACTTGATTTGAAAAAATGAAATATGCACGGAATAGTAACATCGTGATTAAGTAAAAAAATCCAATTTTTAACAGCAGCCGGTTTTTCGGTGTTTTTCAGTTTTCTTTCGGTCCTTGCTGAGTTCCGATTTCCTTCAATCCTGGCACATTATGAGAATACCACTTAGAGAAGTATGCCGAATAATGGCGTCGTTATTTACACGTACATCGTCAGTGGGCCGGCGGTGTCTGCTTCTCGGGTCATTTGTATCATGATGCCACCTGAATAACCTACTCTGCGTCCACTACCATAACCCACGTTGTCAACGGTACTTCTAAAATCGAGCCACATACTGTATTTTTCTTAGTCAGCCAAATCGGTACCCATCATGTTTAGGTCTTTGGCTCACCTCGACCAGATTCTGTTTGAGAGTCTCCAAAAACGTGCTTGCTTCGTTCCAGTGTTGGTAAATTGGTTTGCCTTCTGCCCTCATTAGAGTCTTAGTGATGTTGGGGTTGAACCTGTGGGGGGTTTTGACCTTGAGGTATTTGGTTGATGACAACGTTCCAGAGGGTATCCGATTTGTTAACTGCTCATCTGTGCTTGTTATAGAGTTTGAGCGAGTTCTCGATTAGTGACGACTTCCCATTCTAGCGTCAGGTCCGAGATCGCGTATTGGGCTGAGGTGTCCGAAGACTTGACTACTTTATCTTGATCGTTAAACGTGAGTACATAAATCAAAGGTTGCTTCAGAGACGAAGGCAAAAACGGCAAGTGGTCTGTTAACATTTCGATGTCTAGCAAACCGGTTACCGTCAGCGTCAGCGATTGCTTTGTCTTTTCCATCGTTGGCTTGATCACTGGGCTCCCCCGCTCCGAGTCTAATCTTGGCTAGGGCCTACGTTTTCCCTTTCTAAACACCGTAGTAAGCCATGTTTTTGGTCTGAATAGGGGGCAACCAGTTGACTTTACTTTAAAGTTGTGAAACACGTTGGCATCGATATAAGTCGAGATGGAATGACCCTGGAGTTTAATAGAAATTTCTTCGACCAAGGTAAGAGCCAGGTTGTTGTACACGGTTCTGTTGTCACCCATTGCTCCGTCTAGATCGAGTTTAAAAGCGAGTTTTGATCGTACCGGGAATGATAACGTCGTCGTCGTTACCCAAGGGTGGTAGCCTCGATCGTGATTAGCTTTTGATTGGCAGCGATGGTACTCGGCTGAGAGTAATCACTACTTTGATTGAACCTTTGAAGGTTCTGGGCACTTTGAGCTTTTTACTGTAATTCATGTTTAGTACGTTTTTAGTTTTTAATGCTAACGTTTTAAAACAAATTGAGCTTTTTAAAAGAAAAAAATTGTTAGTATTGAAATGGTGATCTTTGGAGCGGTGACAAATGCTTTAGCATTTTTACGGGTGGTAATGTTTGGTTAAGTCTTTTCCTTCAGATATATTGTAGACGAAGAACTCAAAAGACACGATTTGGCCATGGAGCAGTTTGCTCAAGCCAAAGAAGAATGGACGGAAAATAGTACACGACTTTCAGATTATTTGTTTGCTCGTTGTGACCTTGGTGACCCCTTTTACTTTTTCACCGAATTTTCCATATAGAGTGTTGACAAGTTAATATAGAATACATTTTAGGTCTGATACAAACACACTCAGAAACGACTTTACCACCAAACTCGTCTTTAAACTTTCCGATAACCTTTTTGTTTTGGGACAATACAATTCAGACTCTGGAGGGTAGTTACTTAAATCTTGTCTTTGTCTTTGATTTTTCTTAATTATACATACACGTCTTCCGTTTGAACCAAGATCAACAAAGAGTCTGTGTCTATATAAACCAACTTCACTCGGTCTTTGTAGTCTCGTTTTAGTTGATTAAAAAGTCGTACATCACCGTTTTGGACAAATCGAGGATACTTAAACCGCAGTAGATCGGCTTGTTTAGCGTAGTTTTGGTTCTGTACATCTCTACAAAAGACAACTGACACTCAGGAAAAGCAGTTAAAAGTTATCTTGTAGCTGGGTTTGTAAGACAAGCTTTTAAATTATTATTTTGTAAGGCGCTCAAAGATGTTCATATATACCGATACCGATAGCTTCCGTCAAACCTGAGGTGTTTGGTAATTTCACTTGTGAAAGGTATTACAAAAGGCCAAGCTGTAATTCCGCCACCAACTTTACGAACCATGGGACCCGACTGCTCTTACTGAATGGCTGTTTTTCCTCGTGCATTGGCTGACTTCTAGGAGCGTGAACAAAAACGACCATAACAACAAACCCGCGATCGAACTGAACTGTACAGTTTCAAGCATTTATAATGAAGATTTTCACTGACTGAGATCATTTAAAGGAAGCAGCTCTATTAGACTTGTAATGAGGATTTCAGCATATTCCTTTGGAAAGCTTATGTTGGTTTTACATTTTTGGCGCGAGAATTTTCCGCCATCAGGAGTTGTCTTCTCAGCATAAATAGGACACCAACACTGAAGTCCAAGAATAAAACGAATCATCTCAGGCGGAATTCCATCTCACCTCTCTTTTTGTTTATTTCATTGTGGCATTCATTATTTGAATAACAACGCCTTTAAAAGTAAGATGTAGAACATAATTACATTCGCACAAAATAACATTATCTTGTATACGGAATAACATTGACGACGCATCGTGTCATTTTAATGATAAACTTTAAAATTAGATTGGGATTTTTTAATGTAAAGGTTTCGTTTAGAGGAACTGTTCAGAAACAGACGGTTTGTATAAGAGTGTATACGTGACTGTGATATTTGTAACAACTAAACTTCGAACTTTTTAACTTGTTCGTGCGCACACTGTCCCTCGTCCTCTAACAGTGCGCAGTAACCCAATTAATGTGTTTAGTTACACCCGTGAACCTTACATCAAAACAGCGTGTTTATCTTTTAGTGTTTTCCCCTTGCCAGTGTTAATGCACACATTTCGGTCGCTGGAAGGTCCACAAATTCCTGAAAATCCGCGTTAATTCTTCTTCTGTTTTGTTTTGTTTTTTGTACCACGAAAAAGTGGAGGATGATTCCAAAGCCTGTCTCCCTGGTCAAAACGCGTAAGGATATATACTCCCATCCTCCGGGATTACACCCCCTGAACATCCGTAAAACTGCTTAGAATGAAGTCATAGATTTAACACTGTCATACATTGCCTTCTAAGATTTACAACTAGAGAGTCGGAACTTCATAGTGCTTAGTCGTACTGCGAAAAATGTATCGACTCCAAGAAATGGATCCGACATGCAGTGGCACATTGTGGAGTCCTAGCCGACTTGAGGTTATCTTGTGCCAATGGCCCTTTAGTCGGTTACCCCCAATGTCTTCCGCAGTGCACTCTCTGCCTGCGTGCTTTGCACAAACATTGCTCCCAAAGACCCATTGCCTTAATAATGAATGAAGTTCCCACACTAGTTTTGATCCGTTCACGGTAAAACTCCTGTTCTCCACAGGGACACTTCGAGCCAAACCGGACGTCTTGAAAAGAGCACCTATTAAAACAGATCATAATATTGTTTTTCATTGGGTTTTGTTCCATGTAAGCTCCGGTGGGAATTCTAATAGTACAGCTCCACATAACTGGATGTTTATAAACAGAATTTACACAAAACCGACCATTCAGAAAGCTGCTGTCTTTGGTACTTTCAATATTCTAAACTAAAAATGCTATTCCAAGTCTTATCACTAAAAATTCAGGTGCGTCCAGATTAGTAGGTTGGGGCTGGGAATACATGTACATGAAACAAGGGCATCTCTGGCAAATGCACAAAGACGCTACCATGTTTGCTCTCATTTCAATTGTTTAAACACGCACCGTCTGATTAAATGAACGCTTACATTAATATCTTACTTTAGAAGCATGAAAATATAAGGCCAACCAGGACAACACTGACAGGCAAGCGGTGACGAAAGCTTAGATATAATAAGATCCGATCTGTCCCGAATTGGTAGTAATCTTATTTCATGCATTAAACCCCTTTAAAATGTAAAGGGAAAGAAAAGTGATGTCAAGGTTATTGTTCTGGTCACTTAGCGAGTTCGTCAGATCACTTCCTACTGCTTTATAATAGCACACTGACTACAATGACTCTTTGCTGGGCGTTTCGACTGATCTTTTCTCTACAAACCCACTAGGAATGTGGACCATCGGCCCAGTATTGAAATTCCCGTCTCGCTTAAAGCCACTGTCCAAGTTGGTCAAGGATCGTGCCGCCGAAAATGCTGTGCGCCCTCTCTTGTCCTTGCTCTCCTCCCAGCGCCCTTCGTCGTCGCTTCGTTTGAAGCCGCTTCCGATGTGCGTCAGTCGACTGGCACCCGAGAAGGCAGAGCGCCCCCTCTTCTCCGGACCTTCCTCCCAAGGCCCCTCGTCGCCGCCCCGCTTGAAGCCACTGCCGATGTTGGTCAGTCGACTGGCACCAGAAAACGCGGAACGCCCTCTTTTGTCTTCGTCGAAAAGGCTCGTTTTCTCGTCATCCCGCTTTGTGAAGCCGCTGGCGAGGTTCGTCAGTCCGCTGCTGAACGAAGCACGCCCCCTCTTGACCTCTTCTTGTCTATCGTTCCTTTTCGAGAATCCACTGTTGAGATTGGTCAGACGGCTGGCTCCTGAGAAACCAGTGCGCCCTCTCTTGTCTTCCTGAAACAGATCCGACTCGTCACTTTTCTTTGTAAAGCCACTAGCCAGGTTGGTCAGTTGGTGACTGAACGAAGTGCGCCCTCTTTTGAACTCCTCTCCCTCACGCTTGTCTTCACCGCCCCGTTTGTGGAAGCCGCTGTTGAGGTTGGTGAGCCGGCTGCCGAAGACGGAGCGGCCCCGCTTGTCCTCGGCGTACGCGCCCAACAAACCGTCGTCGTCTATGTTCTTCTTGTGAAAGCCGCTCTTCACATGGGTCAGCTGCTGTGCTCCGAAGAGACCCTTCTTCTGACGGCCGCTGGAGTGCCAGCCAGACACCAAATTGATTAGGTTGCTGTTTGGTGGCCCTCTAAGCATCCTTTGAGCTCTGTCGACCAGGTCTTCAAGTAACTCGTCAACAAGGTCTTCTCGCAGCTCTTCCAAAGCAAGTTTGTTCAACTCCTCTTCTCTCGTTTCCTTGAAGAAAATAAGGAGATGACAAGCGAATGAAAATCAAGGACTTCTGAAGATCCAAAGAACTTCACAGAAGTACACAAGGTATTTTTTTTTTCCAGCCCGAGGTGAAGGGAACCCCCAAGCGGCAAAAGGAAGACAGAGGTAGTACGTTTCCCAGGCGGGTTCTTTCGTGCGTTCTGCGTGTACGCAGAGACAATACATTAAGGAATAAAATCGTTACGCGTACTCGGCGTGCTCCGCGTCAAACGCGCCATTAATCTCCATTATAAACGCGCGCCTGTGCGGTGAGTACCACATAGACGGAAGGCTCCTATTCAAAACAACGGCGGGGTACCGTAGCTGAGATTGCACCCGACTAAATCCAAAAGCCTGGGCAAATTCAACGCTCAGTGTAGGAAATTTACGCACATTTGAAGACTTCCAGCCATAAAATTCTACGAAACTATTTTGCGATTGTGAAGAAAATCCCCTATTTTACTTAATCTGGTCCGTGCAGATTCGAAAAAGTGCGGTTGCAACATTCAAAAGAAGAGACAGCAGTACCGAAGAGCAAAAAAGTGAAAGTATTTTGAGAGCACATGTAAATAAACACATGTCTTCCAAGTGCGTCACGCACAATTCGCACTGAACACGCTTCCATCCATCGTTTCGCCCATTGCTTGCTTGCCCACGATTTTCTAAATCACGGTAATACGCGCAACATTGATGGTCTATGTGTTTATACGTCTGTGGTGAGTACCAAAAAACACGCCCTCTTTTGTTCCACTCGGAGCGGATGATGTCGATTTTCTCCCATATTTTCATTTCACTGACAACACAGAATTTTATTAAATCACTAATCTGGTTTTGTGTGTGGGTGTGTGTGCGTGTGTGTGTGTGTGTGGAAATAAAAACATTTGTTGGCGCCAAATGCCACTTTACAATGAGATTCCTTCTTCAAACAACACAGTAAGTATAAATCACACTCATTAAGTGTCCCCTACAAGCATAAATGGCGCTTGTGGTGATGGGTTTAGACGCGCAACTAGGGGACAAACCACTCTTATAACGCTTACATTCTAATCCGGTCAGAGCAGGAACAAAAGAGGGCGTGTTTGAAATGAAATTGACAGTCCTCTGGTACTCACACGTCGCATAGGTGCGCAAATCTATGCGCGTTTGGCGCGGAGCACGCCGAGTACGCGCAACGGTTTTGGTCTAGAATGTGTGGTCTTTGCGAGAACACGGTTGGAAAACTTATTACCATCTGTCTTTCTTTCGCCGGTGAGGGTGCACTTCAGCTCAGGGCCAATAGCGTTACACCGAATTCGGCGGGAAATGGGCAGCATTTGAGATGACCACAGACAGGTGGCATGCGAAGTTTGCGTGTGTTTGTCCACTAATGATTAGCCACATTTGGCAAATCTTTAAAATATGCATTATCTTTTTACCTCCCCCTCGCGGCGCCCAGAAAATAATGACACGTTCCAATAGATCGTTCCAGGGCGAACCGAGAGGCAGCGTCTGTATTAACGTCCACAATTTTGTTCCAGTTGCAAAAATACATTTACATGAGCTCTACGTATACATGAGTACCGGAACCAATTTGCTTTCTCTGGGGAGGAACCTGATGCCTTGTATAACTAATGGACATTACATGCTGGCCGTAGGATCTGTATTTACAACTACATGTATGTCAATGTGGGAACAGTCGATAACGATCTGAACGGCAAATTGCACAGCGTTGTAACTACTTGAGCAGAAAAAGTAGACAAGTACCAAAAAATACTCTACATGGCTGCAGAAAAGTAGTTCATGTAAATCAATAAACCAATTTCGTCAAGACAATTAAAAGGAAATAAAAAGTTCTATCGTTCACTGCCAACCGCAAGGAAAATTATTTTCCCATTTTTAAGATTTAAAATCATTCTGAAATCAAACTTCTTTACAAAAAACTGCCCTTTGGGTAGGCCTACTCTTACTGTACAAAGTCTATTTTGCAACTTGCAAGTTCTGCCTAGACAGTCCAAAAATGTCAAACCACGTGGGCAGGTTTGTCATATTGTGGGCCACTAATTGACAAGGAAAGGTGGTCCCTCGAGTCTTGTATGAATAGGGTTTTTCAGGTAAAATACACAAAGCCGGTGAAAAGGTCTTTGAAGAGGCATGCACATTGAAATTTGTGTACACGCAGTAATGCAAAATCGCGAACAGTGAAACACAAAACAAGGCCCAACGGCTCGAGCTGGAGACAACTCCCGCGGTAATTAAACCTCCCGCACGGGAAACAGTAGGGTGTCGAAAAAAACCCAAATCGATACAGCACTCCTGTCCAAGTTAAACCGCAGTTATTGAATTTTTCCGTCTGTGAAATGTAATGGCAGGCATTATTAAATTTGCCTGGTGGGCAAACACTTTACATTATAACACATTCGTAAACCTTCCCAACAGCAGAGGTTTAATTGGAAAGGCAGGAAGAAATAAGAAAGAGGTTGTTCTGTTTACTGCTCTTCGGAAAGAAATCTCAAAAGACAATATAGTAATTCATGAACAAGCAAATTATGCAAATCTCCATGGATAGCTGCGATGGACGCTCCAAGCTTCAGTAAGCAAAGGAAGCCTAAAAAAAACAGTGAGCTCCTTTTCCAAAGATCCCCACCCTGTTTTTTTTCGTTTTCTTGTCGCAAGATTCTCCGAGATATACGATTTACATGAAAGGAGCTTCCCCTCGACTTCTTGTCCGTGTACACAGGCAAGTTCAACATGTTTTATTATCTGTGGCTATTTCTTATTATGAATTCAATTCAGAGCTGTAGAGTTGAGACAAGTTCAAACTTTGAAACCAAACTGGCTCTTTGTTATCCATGTCCACTGACGCATAATTCACCATCTTGTTTCCAACGAACAACACACACATTTCGCAACTATCTCTATGAACAGCTCTGATTCAAGTCATTCTCAGGATGTACAGAGAAGATTTGGCATGAATATTAACCCTGCCTTGCAAGATAAATATGCCAGTCCAGCGGATGTTATTACCTATAATAACACCCGGTGCTATCTTGGAAATATAAAGTATTCGCACTTAAGATAATTGTTCCAGTTTTTTCCTTCCTTACCAACGTCTTTTTTTAGCAATCTGCAATTCAGACCCTCGTATTAATTTGATCCACTCTCAATAATGAGCAACCAATGTAAATGAACGCTGATGGAATAAAGGATGCATTACCAGAAATTGGAATAATATCGCTCACTTAGCTTTCAACAACAAAGGTCTTCCGGATAATATGTACACCATCTATTCAGTTCCCGTGAGGAAAGTCGATAACAGTGCACGAGATTGTGTGCCTTAAGTGCAAATATTTGAGTGGGCAAACAACAAAGACCATTGGGCTGAACAAAAATCAGATTTGAGTGGAAAATGTACTAGAGTCATCACATTTCGATTACGGCCCGTGAGACTGCTTCAGTGGCAGTCACTTTTATTTATGTGATGTACCGTATCAAACCAATCACCCGGACGTCCATTTCGAGTCCAGAAAAATCGCAGGAGAAACTTCATCTCTGTACAGAACCCGCTTTCCAAATATTTTCCCCACACGTTGTGACTCACTTTCATGTTGCTAGGTTTACTTACTCGAGATTTGAAACACCACCACCTTCAATTGGCGTGACAGTGATTTGGGCTGTAAACATCAAAAGCTATCACAGTGGCGAGCATCCACAAGGTTTAAAGTGTGTTACTTGAAGCAGAGGAGGTGAAAGTACGAGAACTGCAGGTTAATTTGAATTGTAAATTAAATGAGTAGACTTTGTTTCAACCCAACACGGCCACTTGACATAAAGGCAGCAATAATAACGAGAAGGATGGCTCACTCACATCAACGAATGTTCAAAGCAGACAACTAATGTAAGGCGGTACACGTTACGTTTTTATGTCCCTATAGCGCATATTATGAGACAGCATTTCGGGGAGCCGGCACTAATTAACAAAGAATGTCTTATCTAGTGCCTGGAAACAAGCCTAAAGACCCCTAAATACATGTATACATTCCATCCCGAATTAAGTCTAACATTTTAAACGAACAAGCCTGAAATCAGGCTTTTTCACATTACCTGATGAGATGGGCATTTCTGATCAACGCAAAAAAATTGTATATCTAAATATGCAAAATGTTCATTACTCAGCTCCAAGTAAAGTTTTTTATCATTGCCACTTACGAGTTACATTTTTGAGGACTTTTATAGCCAGAAACACTGTTTGAGACAGAATAGTGATATCTTTAACGCCTTCCCCAATAACAAGCAATTTTTCGAAATTAACTTGTCAGCCTGAACTACAAATGAGTTCAGCCTCTGAAAGCATTTTGATTCCATGCATCTTTACTTGAAACTTGAACGCAATAGAAACTGTTTTGTTTTAAGCTGATGTTTGGTACAGGTTGTTTTTTTTACTTGCAGGTCTGCAGAGGGTTTCTGTTTTTTCATAGAAACAGGAGTCCACTTGAAGAGAGGGGAAAATACGTGTTTCTTCTTCACGGTGAGTGTGCTCTGTGTAGTCTTTAAGCATTGTGTTCCTTACAGGGTCGTAACAGTTCATGTCTTTTGAACTGGGCGGCGAAATTCAAGCCAGAAACAAGGCCTTTGGAGGAAACACCTGTCCGGCACAAGACGATATTCCCACTTGAAGACGCGAATGATACCTCAAAAAGAACCTACAGAGGGCTATCCGCCCTTCCATTTGACGGTGCTGAATAGATGACGCCTCTAGCTAGCGGTGACTATGAATAGCAGGCCGGCAACGAAGTTTCGCCGAACAGACTTAACACAAGACAACATGGAACCCGTGATCATTACAAAAACAACACCCTGTATTGGTAAGAAATTCAGCTATTAAAGCTTTGGTCTGTTCGCGTTTTGCATGGACCGCTTTCATCAAATTGTGAAGTGCAGCAGAGTTGGGCCGGACCAGCAGCCCTGACAATGCGGATCGTCCCAACAATGCCTGGATTGGTGCTAGGGTCGGTCTGAGATAATTGTGCAAACTGATGAATGGTATTAAGACAGCCACAATCTGCAAAAATACCACCCTTGGTTGGTGGTAGCTTTGCCTGTGCCCCATAATAACTTTGTTTGATACTTGATAGCTGTTTCTCAAGCACTTGGTGAATTATTTTTACCACTGACAGAGAGCCGTAGTTTTACCAGCTATTACTAGGCAAAAGCACGAGTTTGACGGAGAAAGAGATTCAAACCAGAGGACTATCCGCTCTAAGCGGAGCAAAAGAGGGCGAGTTTTTGTTTTTGTTTGTGGGTGTTTTTATTGCGGGGGTACTCGCCGCATAGGCGCGCATTTATAGTGGAGATCAATGGCGCGTTTGACGCAGAGCACTCTGAGTATGCGTAACGAATTTATTCCCTAATGTATGGTCTTTGCGACGAGGAGAACACTTACAAGAACCAACCTCGTTCCCATGAATGTGAACAGTCTTCCCGCGCCACGTTGGTTCCCACCATGCCTTGCGCAATCTAACCTCTTCTTTGTATAATTTAAATATCCTACAGTTTGGAGTAATGAAATTAGAACTTTAGTCAGAAAGTTTACGAGCGACGCAGATTTACGCGTGCGTGACGTGCAAGAGAACACATGGGAGTGAGAGCGCAGCTTTGAAACAAGCAAGCGACTGACTTTACGTCATGTATATTCATCCTGAATAGCCAATCAGGGTCATTTCCGTATTCTACGCGACCCTGGGGCTAATGAAGGAACGCGCAAGCAGCCAACATGGAGTCGAGGATGGCAAGAAATTTGAAAACTTTCAACCATCTGTCTTTCTATTGCCACTTGGAGGTGCACTTCAAATCGGCGCAGATCACAGAAACAATAAACACATAGACCACCAGTCTTGTGCGTATGAACTGATTATAAAAAAACGTGGCAGGCAGTGGGTGAAACGGTAAATAGCAGCACGTTCATTGCGAATTGTACGCGATGCACTGGGATTGCATGTATTCATTTATATGTGCTCCCAAAATATGTTCCCTATTTTACTCTTTGGTACTGCTACCTCTTCTTTTCAAATGTTGGAACGCATTGTTTCGAATCTGCATGGGCCAGATTAAGCAAACGGGATTTTTTTTCACAATCGGAAAATGGCTTCATAGCATTTAATGGCTGGAATTCTTCAAATGTGTGTAATTCCCTATACCGACGGGTGAATTTGCTCACGCTTGTGGATTTAGTCAGGTGCCGTCTCGTCTGTACGGTACTCCGCCGTTGTTTAGAATAGGAGCTGTCCGTCTGTGGGTTTATATGTCTATATGTCTGTGGGGCGGATACCAAGGGCGTCAATGCGTTTTGACAAGTGGGGGGCACATAGCCCTCATCGGAACAAATGCGAGCGCGAAGCGTGAGACTGTCAGCGGCGTGGGGTCCGGGGCTCGCTCAAGGCCCCAGATAATTTTGGAGTATACTGGTAGATGCTCTGTCGCGTAATCTGAGACAATTTCTGGCTACTTTAACCAGTTGTTTTTTAACACATGATTTTGCAAGGTATACATTTTCATTTAGGGTTTGGAAAAAAGTGTGGGGAGTAGTTGATATTGTATCCACCCCTTAAAAAGTGGGGGAGATGCCCCCCTCCCCCACCGATTGACGCCCATGGACTATTCAAGTGGGTTGTCGCCCATTTAGAGGTTGACTTTTCCAGATTCAGTACAGTCACACATACCACCAAAAAATTAGGATCTCCAAAAACTTTAAGACCTCCGAAAACACAATAGTGTACCACAAAATAGACAAAATTGTAAGAAAGTTTTCAAATGTTTTAGAATCTGGATTTCAGCTTTTGGGAAAACCTCAGAAAAAGTAGTGCACTATAACTTTGTACAGATTGGTATAAATAATACAAGGCTCTATCCTTGGAATAAGCTGTACGGAACTTGTTCACAGTCAGAGCAACTTGGGCCTAAAACACACTAAATCTGGATCAGCCAAACCAACTTCAGCACTTCAAATAAAACCCCGATGTGATCTCAGTGATCTTTGTACTCTCATGTATACACTGATCTCTCCTAAATAAAAGACTAATAAAGCTCTGTTCTGACTAGAATCATTAGTCCATGACGCGTTTCAAATCTATTTCCACTCGAAACTGGTAGATCACTTTGTTCAGGCGAGACAGAAGAGAGAAGTGCAAACCTCAAAGAAGTTGTCCCTCAATAAATATGAACAAGACGTTCAAATGCATACATGTGCCAAACAGGTTGTTAATTTTCTCCAAAACCACGAACTGAAGAACGAGAAAGTCTCTGAAGAGCAAGGTTCAATCTGACCCGGCAAAAGTCGACACTGATGAAATTTGAACGTTACGAAACACTAATCCAGTTTACCGTGATTCACGTCGGCGGCCAGTGGGAGATAACACCATTTCCGAGCAGCATGTTCAAACCCTTACGGCTGGGACTTAGGCACGTCCATCCCGTGTAAGTGGCAATATACTAGTCTGCAGCCTACATGTACGTGACCATTTTCTTAAGACCGAACAGGAAATCTGGCCATATCTGACGCACCGATTAGGCTATGGAGGTGATAGCTTCGACTTTCGAAGTGTAATGTGGGTTTTGTGTGGCCAACATGAGCACAACATTTACATAAATAGCGCAAGTATGCGAGGAAACAAAGACTTCATTGTACTAAATTTTATAATTATTTTAAAAGTGGAAGAATTTGAAAACTTCGTCCGACCAACCTTTTTTAAAACAAATACCTTCTCATTAAATTAACACTACGACCTGACAAACTCTGCAAACAGTGCAGTTGCATCAATATGAATATTAAAAAACAAGATGTCGAGAGTTTACAATAAAAATAATACAAACAAGACAACAAGAGTTGACAAGTGTGAACCAGCATTAACGGGGTTCACGTTAAAAATCGTAAAGTTAGTCGGTGATTTACAATTTGAAGTTAAAAGATCACAGGTAACCCTTTTATCTTTAGTTACACTCCCACTTTTGCATTTTAAAATAGTTCACTTAATACTTCGGAAGTTCGGGCAACTTTTCACTCCCTGTCGTGGATTCTAGATCCGGACACGTATGCTTTATATGCGTGGCCGGGGTCTCCGAACTCGGACAAAGGGAACAGGGCCTTGTAACAAAGGACCGTACTCGGAACAAAAGACCAAGCTGCTGGGAATTACCGACATTTTTTCACTCTCAAAAGTGGAGATAATCCAGCATTGTTTTGAAACAGTATACCACGGTTTGGGGCATTTAGAGCAAGCGGATTACCACAGGGGACAAAAGCGCTCCACCACTACAGCGATGAGCCATACAGCACCGCTGCATGCTAATCTGAACCCTACTGAAAAGAGGTCAGCAGTGTACTGAGCCAGGTTCGTGAACAAAAGAAAGTTATATAACAGGGCACAATCTGGGCTCTTTTTACAAGGCTCCAGGCCTGGCTGAAATACTCAGGCGTCAATAGATTTTGTCTGTCAGGCTAGAGTGGACACCAGACAGTCTTTCACGTGTTTGTGTCCAGTAAATGAGGATAGGAATTTTTAAAGAATTTTGAAAACAGACACAAATGATAAATATCCCGGCCCAGCATCATCAACATTGATAACTGCCCCAGCAAGAAGTGGTTAAAACCGGTTCATTGTCAGTGCTCTTTCGTGTAAACCCTATAGCGTTTCAACTTATCACTAAATACAACTTAATGAAGAGGGATCATTATAACTCACTGCAATGTTCATTTATGTACAGTTCGAGCTTAATCTATATCATTGTCGAATGCCAGATGGAAAAATATTAACATGTGCCACAGTATTCAGTCAGAACCTATACTATGCCAGAGGGAAAAATATTAACATATGCCACAGTATACAGTCACACTGTATACTACGCCAGAGGGAAAAATATTAACATGTGCCACAGTATACAGTCACTCTGGATTGCGAGTACTTAATAAAAAAAGGCCCATCCGTACGGGACGATAGCTTTCTCCACACTCTGAAGTACCCAGAGACAGCGCACGATGAATAATGGAAACTGAAGTTCAGCAAAGATGTACACATTCCCTCTCGTACGTGGAATATTTAAGAGCCTCTGTATGAGTGGGTTGGGGAGAGCGAGCAGGTGGATTGCTCGTGGGGGAAAGAGTGGGTGTAATAACAGGTGCAATGATCCATAAATGTTTTCAGATTCATTTATCAAAGTTACTGCGATGGGGGTCTAAAATCTACAGTGGGTGAAAGGCCAGATGATGGGGCAGTGGATGTAGACGTTACCAGAGATATAAACCAACTGAAAGAAAAAAAAGTGAAGCAAAAACACTTGCGTTCCCTGCGGGCAACAGCTTAAGAATTTAATGCAGATAATCTAATTAGAAAAGTTGGCGTTTGAGACTTTGCAGCAGCTATTTGGATTTCAATAAGGTTTTACAGTCATGTTCGATCCAGTGGAATTCTCTTGAATCGTTGAAAAGGATGAATTAGTTCAATATGGAGAAACTGCTGTTTCCTGTCGACAGCGATCACCATTGTTCACTCTAATGATCTGATCTGTACCAGCAAATAAACAAACTTTAAAAGCAGTTTTGTTGGAAATGTTTACAGCGATCTGCTGACGGAAGTAGGCAATTCCAACCATTTATAGTTTCCCCGACTAGGGAGAGACAAATAGCCTAAACACTGCAAATCATTCTAGAATCCATCCCATCTAGTGGCATATCCCGGATATGTTGTTTTTTTCCCAAACGGACCAAAAACATGCAAAGACCTGGCACACACGAAAAAACTGTTTGTCAGTTAAAAGCATCAGGATTCTCCGAATTCCCCCCGTAGACAAAAAACGGCTGGAAAACATCTATTAAACGAGAATAGGCCGCTGTTTGGTCCCATCAAGAGCCCTTTCCATTAACTTGTTAGCACAGTGCCATCAGCAAACTTCAGGGCAGTTATCGTGTTCCTTGTCAGTCTGTTAATTTCTGCGACTGTAATTTTAGAAACTGTTTGTGGCCCCATTACGCTTCATTAACGCCCGAGTACCAACCCACACTGCCCCAGTTGTCAAACGGTAGAACGGTCCGCGGCGTCGCTTAGAACAGCGCGAAAATCCGCTGACATGTGTTCGACATTTTTCTGGTCAGGTTAGTTTTCTCATCCTCAACTTGCTGAAAAGGTGAGCAAAAGTTCAGAATTGGTACAGGATATGTGCAACTGAGGTGGTTATGTAATCATACCGATCCTGTTCTCGCCTTATTTCTGGACGTTTTCCAGGTGCAACTACCAGGTGTATTGTTTAAAACCTCATGCGTAACAATTAACTCGCGCTGTGTATGCCGCCCCCATCGGAGGCAAGCGACATTTGTTATGGCACGTTTTCCTTAAGCAAAAAAAGAGAGAAAATATTTGTAGTTAAGGGTCATAAGGCCATGAACTATACTCCACTTCCAAATAATCCTGCAGTGGGCGGCGCACGGGCGAGACTACAAAGTCGTACAATCAAGAAACCCGATGAAATACATGATACGTGTACATCCAATCGCTGCCTATGGATCTGTGTTTGTGCCCTGTCCAACCCGGCCGGACGCGGCTTTGTGAAGTGCAAGGGAATTCCGTTCCCGGGCAATCGTGATCGCAATCAGCACGACACCAAAGCACCAGGGGGCGATACTAAGAGAGTAATCGTTCCATCCGCGCTGCCACTGCATGCCGTATATGACATACTCTGCGGTAAACATCGCCCCCAACACGGCGCAACACCAATCAGGTTTACATGCCCTCTTGGGACTCCCCGAGAGAAATGATGATATTCCCCCCCCCCAGGTTTTTCTTTTCAGTGTGAGAGATAGATTGAGGCATTTGTAATCTGGAAAATTGATGAGTGTAAGCCGATATATGTAGCATTTTATTCGCTTTCGCCCAATAGTCTACCTGCTCACTCCCCGTCGATCTGAGACTCAGAAAGAGGGCATTCAAACTCAGTAGAGATTTTCTTAACCACATCTTATTTAAAAGTAACCGGGTAAATTGCAGCGATGTTTATACATGCACGCTCCATGCACTTACATAAACACACAATGATGAAACACATGTCCATGTAGTAGATTCTCGGTCTCATTTTATGCTACATGTATCTACAAACAGCCAAAGGTGATACGTGTTGCAGTGGAGTCCCATTTCTGACGAGTTCAACGGCTGACTTCAAATACACTAGTTGTTCGACAAGGTGGGCTTGTCGTTTATATATAGGAAGCTAAGTATTCCGATAAGAAAGTAGGCCACGCATGTCCAAAGGACCTAATTTGCCGAAGGACTCTGGGTCGAGTCCAAGGCTCTGACGGTTAAGCGAATGTTCGTCAATTTCGTACACCTCTCAGTCTAGCTGCGTATCCCAAAACTTCTCTTGGTCGTCGTTCAGAGTTTACGCATTCCACATCACCCAGGCGTTTAAGACTGATACTAACCTTACGGCGAAATACTTTAGATCATTACAAAGTCAGTAAATTAAAAAAACAGTCATAAGAATAACGAAGATAAACAATTAATGACAGGGGAATGTCTCTGGTCACAGTGAAGCCTGTGCTTTGTGACTTGGTAACTTCTGATGGACTTCGAAGGACTTCTGATAGACTCATGACCAATGACACCTGTGGTGACGTCCTCCTGACTCAATCATTGAAAACATACATGTACCCATAGCTATATCATTGCACTTATATTTATGGTTGCCCATCTCAACCTTCCACCGCCTTCAGAAAGTCCCCGCCCACCAAGTCAGCCTAACTTGTCAAAAACAGCATTGGGTAAATCTCATGTCTGCATCCGCCGCACTAAATTTCTTATAAAGTTGAATGATACACTTTTACTGTAAGTCTAAGTGAACGTGGATAACCATTTAATCCGGCTTATTCCACTGTTAGAAAGACCTGCTATGGCCTAATCTAAAACCATCCGAAGTTCGATTATGGAGATTCAGGGCTGCATCATTTTAATTCTCCTAACTGCATGTTTGTGGCTCAGGAAGATTATTCAAAAGCAAGTCTCAAGCTGCTTTAGGAAAGTCGATGGTGCGTTAAACAGAATGATACATCGCTCCTACGAAGCCGCTTGCTGAACGCCAGATAACAAAGCAGGACAGTGTTCAAATAATCAAATTGCTAAGCATACATGTGATGGGTACCACTAAACCAGTATATACAGGTACATTTCTTATAAAGCCTTCAACCTATGTTGAAATCTGTACATATACTTGTCCTTTTCATACCAAACCTTGAACTTCAAGCGTAGGCACAAAATAATGCTACCACACTACAGTCAAAGCAAAAACACGTGGAAGTTGGTGGGGGCATCTGTCCCCCTCCTTTTCAAAAGCATGGCTTCAATCATTTTCAAGAAGAGTCCAGCGAACTTCCAGCACAGTCTACAACAAAAGTGAACTCTGCTTGAATATACGATCACACACTCTAAAAACTTCCGGGTCAGATTGACCCAGAATTGAGTCCCATTCGATATTACCCTTTTCTGGGTCAAAATATGACCCCCTTTCGGGTCATATTTGACCCTTTCTGGACACTTTCTGGACATCGAAGGCTTAATGAAATTCAACACTGTATTGCAGATTGATTTCAGTTACTTGATGTGTTCGTAAATACCTTTGTTATTCTATTTGTTGCAATAATGCCCTATGCCTCAGAATTAGTGACGCAGCCCTTAAAAAGTGAAGGCGCTTTTCAGCCAGGGGCAAAATGTTTCTTTCTGGCACTGTGTGCACACCGGGTGTCCTATTACCTACACTCAGTGCGTTACATTGCCCAATCAATAATCAGTTGTATAATTGCACATCTCAGCCGAGAAAATCTAGTATTTTCACACAAATTATGCTATTTCTGGAAACGGTAGACAGTTCGTGAAGAATTTCAAGATGAAGTGCAGAAATGTAGGTATGCGCTATACTCTGTTTTTTTGTTACATTTTTCTTTCTTTTTCTCTTCACACACTAACAAGACTACAAGGGGTGCGGACGGAAATGTAATTATTGTTCGGTCTCAGATTCACTGATATAACGCGATCATTGAATGTGTTATTAAGTCCGAGGGAAAGGAGTTGGCGTAACAGTGGCGATCATCTGGCTCGAAACAGGACTTGGATCTGTGTTATAAAGGCGTCACGGGCCCCCGTCATTATTATCGTAGTTGACAACACGTCATGTTCAGCATTACAGCATTACAGAGAAGTGCTGTTTTGGGGTACACCATTTGCAAGATCTCTCAATCAACAAAGGCGCACCCTGACCCAAACTTGGGGTGCCGACATTATGGTTTTGGCCGTTTTTTTTGAGGGGGGCGACAATTTGAAATTTTGTGTGACCTGTTTTCCTTTAATGACCTTTCTGGTGGTTGTCACTACATCGGGGGGGGGGTTTATACGGTGTTTGAAAAGAGGGGACGTGAAATTGTAGATGGGGGACGGTTTTTCCTCCATATCCACCTATGGTTCTGAGAAGAACTGATGGTGATAAAGTTTTCGACATTTCAAACAGTGTGCTTCGTTCGTCATCTATTCAATTCCGTGTCCGAAAGCAGGTTACTTGAGAGTATATGCAAGAGCATCTCTTTCATTATCCCTTTTGCGGCATGTTGTCGACCGTATCAATGTAGAGGTAGGTGCATCCAACCTGCGCGTCCACTTCTGCCTCATACACCTGCTATGCACCTACTGCTCCCATAAAATTAATAGAATACTAAGAAAGTCTATAGCTTATCCCTAAATCCTGATTCAATAAAAGCGTTCCTCGCTGGCCCATTCATGCCCTGATCTCCTTAGCTTCCTCTTTCAGCTGCAGTATTCCTAAGTTTCATAATTACCAATTGTGAAGGCTTGAAAACGCGGCAAGGCCACATCGGACTCGATTAATCCACAATCAGTGACGCCTCGCCGGTCCTACAGGTATGTTACGAGCAAGTCACCCACAGACGAAGCTATGCTGCCGTTTCAGCGAATGATGAATTTTTTAATCATTGTATAAAAGCGCCATGACTCTCACAATTCCTCTGGCCATTAAACGACCCTTTAGTATATCACGCCAAGAGTGTATAACCTTCGGCTTCATAGCGTTAATCAGCGAAATTTCTCAACATTCCCTCACTGCCTCACTGACCTCACTGCCTTAGCGGGTTAAGAAAGTCGAATAGATCACAAAGATTATTAATGGCTTAAATAGCCTTTATAACGTGTCTGTAGATCCATTTTGATACTTGGCTGAAGTGGAAATAAAAGCGATAATTCCAGCAACCTACGATTTTGAATACTTGATAAGGAATTGGGGCTATTATAAAGCATTATTGATCTCAAGTAAACCAAATCCTCATTGTATATTGCGTTCCCAGAGTTACTGTATCTCACATCGCTCTCGTTCCTCTGCCCACTTCGCGCACAAGTTTACCCTCTTCAGTGGCAAATAATGAGACGGAGCGAAAGTCTCGAGAACGCCGTTGGCGTCCTGCTCCCGGCGTACAGGCAAAGATGTCACAGAATTGTGGCATTGGTAATTGGTACCGGGATCTCGTGAACGAGTACGCGTGTACTTGAACAAATTTAACACGCCTGCACAGCGTATCTGATGCAATCTTTCTTTTTTTTTCATGTCCATGGTTCACTCCAGAAACATAATTACGAAATTGTGTACTAATAACCAATGAAATGGTCCTAATAACCAAACTGGTCGACCAGATTGTCCAACCATCCTGTTCAACTTTACGGCCCTAAACTCGTCAAAATTCTAGTCTGGGTTTGGAAAGTGAGCCTCATTGTTCAGACTGCAACGGTATGAACACGGAATGTGTTGTTGGACATCCAAGGCCTGAGGTGCTGGTTTGAACACTGTTTCCTCACTGGATTCCTACTCATACACTTTTTTCTCTGTTCAAACATGCTGATTAAAAAGAGGCTTTGTTGGTAACCACCCTAGTTTGACATTTATCGCGGGAGGCAAGCGCTACAGCTGAAGAAATACTGCGCAGTGGCCTCGAACTAGGCCAATCGGGTTTAGCTTTAATTACGTAGAGTTCCACGCCCAAGTTGTTCAGGCCATATTGTTTGATCATGGTTTTCATCACGGCATTAATACTCGGCCGTCTAACCATGAAAGAAAGGTCATGTAGTCTTTATGTCTCATAACTGGGAAATTGCACAAGTGCAGGTACACCTCGAAGCAACACAGCTTGGCATTAGAAAGCATAAACGAGTTTCTAATCCACCAATATTGGGACATTATACAGTTCCTACGAAATTCACTTAGGCCAACCGAATAGTTTTCTCTCCCTAAAATACATTCAGCAATAAGACTCAAGTTAAATTTGCTTAGAGAGCAGACCGCATGTACCGAATAAAAATGAAGATTTCATTGGACAGTGCAGGCGACTCGATTGACAGCAGGTGCGTGGTCGTCCGAAGAAGCGCTCCTGCTACACTGGTACTTGCCATTCGAGCCGTGACGCCAATCATACGTCACTGGTGTAAATTCGTTGCCTCGCAACAGGCTCAAACTTGTCCACAATATACCACTCATGGCTGTTCACAACAGTATCGTGTATAGTTGTGAAAGTATCCCAAAGAGCTTGCCTCAAAGACTTCTTTGGCTCCAGCGGGGGGGGGTAACTGGTGTACATTTTGCAGGGGGCACTTGGGGGTCTCTATTTTCTGGAGGGGCACTCAATGGGTAAGGGTATGGTCACGGTTGAAACAAAGACCAAGGCGGACTATCACCAGATTCTCTCTTGAAGATGGAAGAGGGGGTCGTCCTGCCCTGCATGCATCCCTTACTTACGCCACTGGTCTCTAGGAAGTGAACATAATTTCAATTTAGCAACTTCCCCAGCCTGTGTAAAGTGCATGCCCTTCCTAGTCGAACACTGAGTCTCATTATTACGAGGGTGGTATAACTGGTATATTGAATTCTCGGCACATTCATCCTTCATTTCCATCCCAAGATCGAACAGTGTTATTTTCAAGATGTATCTTTTGCGTTAGGGAGATGTAAATTTATATGACAGGNCAAGCTTACTCGGGTGGGATGCAGGAGGTCGTGGGCTCGAGTCCCACCCGAGTAAGCTTGTGGCTTTTTTCGCAAGCTCTCGGATAAGCACTGAGCATACAGTGTTAATTAATATACACGTTGGATAAGGGCAAAACCCGTCATATAAACGAACAGTGTTAGTTTTAAAAAAGGGGGGACGCCTTTCAGGCGAAAATTGGTAGACTTTTTAATCTTGACGGACAACTTTGCAATCTATAAGCGCGAATTTCATCAACAAATCTGCAGTGTTTTCTCGACCCATTTATTCTGAACGTACGAGACTATACCTACTGACTTATTCTTCAAGATTCCATGAATGAGGAACGCATTTTAGTATTTTGATCTTACGAGACCCAGATATTGTTGTTATACACAAGAGCGGATCCAGGGGTCCAGTCGGGGGGCATTCCCATACCGCACCCCAAAGACAGCATATATAAAGATCTACATGTACTTTGTTTCCCTTCCACCTCAAAGAGTAGGCCATAAAAATTACATTAAAAAAAATCAACAAATTGGTGGGCCTCTAAGTCTAAAATTAATTCTGCCACCCACCCACAAGAAGAAAACTTTAGTTCTGGTTCAACCGTTATCCTTGGTTATACACAGACATGTATAACAGAATACTTTTTCAAGTACCCGGTTGCTATAGCAACCTCGCATCACAGCACAAACGATGTTAAGTGATAATTTCCTACGCTCAAGGACAGACCTATAATATCTTTATAACCGCTTTAACCACACGATTTGGAGCCCGTAGAGATGCGCAGTACCAATCATCGACCACTCTCTACTCAGCGCAATACGTGCTATAGAAACACTTTTCAAACAATACGATATTAGTGGTTGAGTTCGGGCGGCCTATTCTTGACACGGGTTTCTTGTTCTCGCGCTCGAACGGCGGGAACACGACTCAAGAAGATTGTCATATTCTCGGAACAGGATCACACACCACCTGCTCGTCAGGGTTTTACAGGAACACACGGAAAAACTCGTGAGATTTTGATTTTTGAACATTTGCAAAAAGTAGAGAGATGGCTTCCAAAGCCATAGACAGTGGGACGTTTTGCAAAATTAACATTAATTATTTTCCGTAACACAGAAATGAATGTTCCTGTTTATATAGAAAAGAGTTCAGCCCATCAAAACATTAACTCTCGAATAACGTAGCCTATATGGACGCCGTCATGTTGAATGTTACTAACTACCAGCGATAACTGGTTGTTTGTTCCCGGCGTTCGAGCGGCCGACCCACAAACAACAAACCTGTTCGTGAACATACGGGAACAAGCCGCCCGAACTCGGCCAGTGCTTACACTCGGTAACAAATCAGTTCTGTTGAAAATGCGATTAAATAGGTTACATTCTGCCCAGGGACCCACATTCAACCCCAGAAAAAGACTAACCGTGCCGTTTTTGGACATTAACAGAACACATTCATTTTGTTCTCAACAAAGGTAGTGATGTTTTGTACGTATGTGCGGAATGTCCACTGAGGAGGCAGAGTGCTGTGAAAACGCAAAGTTTTTCATTTTATACGAGAAGCAGAATGAAATTACACATAATCACAGGATATTTATTTGGTCGAGTTGGAACTCCACAGATTTACGAGGCAGGTTCTTGCTTCCACGCTTATACTCGGTTTTTTGTAAAAAAAAAAAAATCGTCGCCCCACCGGCTGTGCATGAAAGTAAACCTGGATCTTCATTTCGGAATCACTACACAAAATAACAAGTTGACGGGCCGGTATTGTCTTTCCGTGTTGAAATGCCATCTTAATCACGCTGCCCAACTTTGGGCATTTTGCTTTCAGAAACCCGTGGGAAATCTCAAGGAATCTCTCTTGAATGCAGGATTCAGCCGCATCGAGGTGCATTTCTATAAAAAAAAATCATATAATCCATGTAATCGAGTGGCAGAGCTACCTCTTATTGATTTATAGACGAAATGCACTTACCAGACACATTGCTATATTGACCAACAGAGGTGTTTGACAGCAAGAATAACTTAACATGATACATCTCTCTACGAAAACAGAACTTTGAAAATCCTTGTTATCCCTCACATCTCATACAAACTACTTTCTGCTAATTGTGATCGATTTGAGTACAATTCCATCACAACTGAATGTGATATATCTCCGAAGTGCGGGCGATTGTACGTATTTTCCATCACGCGCCCTAACTATGAGGGAATTTGCGCAAGGCAGCATTCTGCACGTCAGACTGACTGCATTTCCAGGGAAAATGGCCTAGGTAATGCAATTTCAGATTTATCAAGCGCACTTTCCTTTCCAGTGTTTTTTTCTGTTTTGTTGTAGTCCCTTTTTCAACCTAAAGTGTGCTGTCGAGGATTCACCTCGACTTAATGGAATTCCCTCGGATCCTTAATCTCATTGGGCCATCTCCGCAAAGTCCTCTCTAGTAGTTATTTCTATTTTAATCATGCGAATGGAGCAGCAGTACACAGACTGTATCGTGTTGTTTCGCCTGGGGTTGTTCAACTTCGAAAATGTCACGTGTTTTATGTATACCAGGTGAAAGAGGGACCCGTTGCGTCCATGTAGACAAAAATCTAAATTAACTTGTATTGCTTCCTTGAACCAGTCTCACGAGAGTGGGAATGAGTGTAACATTATCTAGAAATTTTAATTAGCTTAAGCCGGGTGGAATTGACCTCTATAATCGGGCAGTTATCTTGCCTACCATTATCAAAGTCTATCCTCATAATGCGCGATATGCGGCAAAGGGGGACCTCCTCTATTGTGTCTTCTTTTGTGTTGATAGAATCTTTGGAATTCCTTTCAGATTTCCGAGGGGGTGCAGTAGGCACAATAGCCATAGGGTATACAGCTTGCGCATCACCTTAAGGGGGGTCCCCTTTACGGCATATAGTGCTGGTTATCCCAAACTGAGGCTGGACGAAAAATAGCCTGTTCCCCTTCATCGATATGTAAAGTATTAACAATGGGTTTATAGGGAACATGACAAACATGTCGGTATCGATGATAAAGGTCTTTACACTGCATACCTGCCCCACTTCACCAAAATAAGACCAGGTGCCAAGTTTTACAGAATATTGTTTGTTTGGTCGCGTTGCATCGAGTTCTCCCGTGAAATAGCCAACTAAATTGTACGTTTATTACTGTAAATATTGATGCACACAATATCTAATCTGAGGTTGAAATTTCCGATATGTAATGAATATCACAGTGAGGCAGCCGAATCTAGGCTGGCTGTTTTGCCCTGCAAGACACGCGCACGCATATCCCTAGCTAAACGTAACAGATGCATTCATGTCCATTTTATGCATTGATTTTTGCCTGATCTACTGTAACATGTAGTTAGCGGAATCGTCCAATCGATTTCTTATACATGTACTCTCTTTGTCTACTTCTCACAGTATCGTTGAGTTTGTTACGAACGTAAAAGACTCTCCTAAGGAAGTGAAATCGGGGTCCAAACCTCGCCCTCATTTCCATCGGGGTCCAGCTTCGCCTCATTTTAACCCACGATTTTGCAGTTATTAGCTGGGCAATAAACCAAATGCTGCCAACAAAACACTGGATGGATACATGTCAGAGACGCAAACACGTGCACTAAAGTTTACATGGAACATTGCCAGCCTAAACCAGTTACTGATTTTTAGAGACGGGTGCCTGAGTCGGAGACTAAGTTGGGCATTGGAAAATTCCCAGAGTCAGATCTTCCCTAAGCAGCCAGGAGTGGGGAATACATGTATAACTGTTCAAGCACTTGTGGGGCATCCAAGCACTTAACTGCCAAACACAGAAATCAGTGAAAACGCATTCGGTATGAAACAGAACCAGGAATACTTTATCTATACTGCTTCATATACGCATCTTTAAAATCGAATTAAACACTACTGTTCAAATACATGATTCAGTTAAACTAAGTATACCGGTATATTGAATAGTTTAGGACAAAATGGGAACGATCTTAAGTTTATCCTGCAAATTCTTCCAATTCTGGGTTGGAAAGCTTGGGCTTAGAAAGTGTTAAAGGTGCCATTTTTCCACAGCCAAATGAGCACAAAATGTGCATTTTCCCCCTTGCGGTAAGACAGCAGGGTGGGTTCTATACCCTTCGGCATTGTATTCGCACCTAGGACAAGTTCTGACATGGCCAATAAAAAGACTCAAATCTCTTAGATATCATTCCCTACACCGTGCCTCACGGGCTATTGTGCTAACGGCCTGTGTGACGATATCTCATTACGCTTAATTAAATCACTCGTACATGAGCTCCTCCGTATCCTGAGCAAAACCCCAACGCCAGCTGAACACGACCGCAACGGCGCATGAGCAAGCCTTCGCATGGGACCACACTCGTTGCGACGGGTCAGTCAAATGATGCACCGTGATGTTGCACTGGTAATGAGCGATGTCGTGTTATTTTCTTCGGCCGTTTTGGATTGCTGCCGTGATCGACATCTGTCGTTACAGATGGATTTTGGTGGCGAAAGCCTATTCAATCTTGTATTCTTGAGGCTCAATTCTGATAATTTAAGGACAGAACACTTAGAAGGCGTGCAAGAGAGCAGGGTAACTAAACCACACTCATTTTCATGGTTGGTTTTGGTTTTTGCTCTGGCTTTAGCGAACCTCCTTTAACCTGAAACGGACTTCCGTAACATAGTCAACTAACAATCAAGATTTCCGCGGAGTAAACTGCTATCTAAACCACGCCTTCAGGTGTTCGGGCGGTGTCCGGGCTGCCGTCTTATGGTCTTTACTGTGTCAAACAAGGATGTAACAGTCCCACGAGGATGAGGCTGGCAATTTCATCGTGGCTCGGGAAATCAATGTCCGATTGAATAACATCCCTTGTATCTTCACAGCTCTTGAGACACCGCGTCTCCTTGACGTGGCTGCAAGACATTCCAAATTAACTGTAAAGAATGAAAGGACTTGCATGCTGTCTTTAGCTAATTGCACTATTCAATGTACGCAGCGTTAGCTCCCTTCAACGATGACCGCGTGCCATGAGGCGGTTTTCATGAAGCAACGCCCAGCGCACGGAGTTCGAGAAAAATTAACTACCACATGCAGCTGACAGACATTCACGTACGTGCTCGCCTATTCAAACCAGTGGCCCAAAGGCCTACGTTGGGGGCGCGTGATAGTAAATGGGCACGAACCTATGCAAGATCGAAATTACCGTTTCGACAACTCACTTCCTCAAAATTATTTTGTCATACCGTAGAGCGAAGAGCGAAACGACTGTACTGCCTTACACTTTCATTTTCCAACAGTTTACATAATGTAGTTTCTTACAATTACATTCTACAAAACCAACATGGCGTGCAAATTCGATACAGTTTTCAAAATGCAAGTTGAGACTGGACAAAAGCACCTAAAAGGTTTCTGTGAAAGTCAAGGTTTATGGTAATATTCTAGTCTCTAAGTGATTCACCTTGAGAGACACTGATGTTGACAGTGTGTGACTGTGCCACACGTACACAGACGCCACAATGGAAACCGACCGCATGCCTGATGCACACAGCGAAGAACCGTCACACCGTGGCCCCGCGTGAATTTCCGATTATTTCATTTCTCCCTCTGGCGAAATCGATTTCTGTCATTCACCCGTTCACCTCTTCAAACTTGCGTTAAGATCACATCAACAGGTAGGTTGAAAGCTGCCCACGAGACAGCGCAGTAGGCGCACGGAAAAGTGTCGTGTCCATGCCATTACAGCACGGCAATTTCATGGTTCATTGATTTTGCCGTTCATTTCTTCATCTCTTAAAATGATTAAATCTAGCAAAGCCAGGCCCGTTGCCTGACCAGAGACTGGGAGGGGGGTTTCGTCAAACCCAAAAGTGGAACTTTTGGCACTGTGAACACATATTTTAAAACAAAGGCCCATCATAATTGGAAAACAACGAACGCGAACGTTCGCGACAAACATGCAACCTGTTCGATGTTGTGTTCCAATTATCGAAGGGTATAATCTCCAATATTCACTGTGAATCGTAAACTGGCTTGGTGTGAATTTGCTCGTCACCCCGATTCAGGGCGCTGGGTGACGAGCCAATGATATGAACACTATTATTTTAAACATTTGAGAAAATCACACCAAACATTTTCAGAAGTTCTACTGAATTGATAAATTCTAGTAAATTATTATGACCTCCACTCGCCTAACTAAAAATTGTAAAAAATATTTAAGGGAGCATTTCATTTTTCACTTCAGAGAAAGAATCGGAAAATCGGGCCAAAATGAAATTTCATCGGAACTTTGTAGCGGGTAAATCCAAATTTGTTTCTTCGTGAGCCTTTAATGGAAATCCTCAAATTTTAAACAACTACACTGGAGATTTTATATATTTCCAATAGGTTGAAAAACCGACTCGCTTGAGCATAAAAAATACTGCAGCCATCATGAATAGTCTGACCAAAAAACTGTGTGTATGCATTTATAACATCCAGACCTATATTTTCATAACAGAATTCATGTGTCCAAACCGCGATACTTCACCTACGTCCGAAGATCATTCTCCTGCAGGAAAACACATCTACAAAAACCAGCTCCACTTTTCTGTTCTAGCTGTGGCATTTTGGTCCGTACCGGTACATTTGGCATTACGTAGATATTTTTTTTTGAAAACTCCAACAAGGGCGAGCCTATTAATGCATCAATAAGCCAAACGTCTATTGTGTGTAAATAGAAAATCCTGACTTGTTCGCCTACTCCTTGCAATTGTGTAACAGCGTCAACAAGTCAATTTCAATGACTGTGAAACCCACGCAGTATTGCAGGAAAATCCTGACAAAGAGGGACGTGAATTCCCTTGCTACGCAGTCATCACTAAGTTGTGAATCTGATTGACATTCCACAGCCCCAAGTGACCCCCATCGCTCGCCCGTATTCATTAAACTCGGATTAAAAACTCCAAGGGTTCCCAGGGAGAGATGCTGCGCCTTGGAGGAAAGGATCACACAATGACTTCCGTATACATTGGCTTCTGGGAAAGCACGCGCCAATTGGTCGGGGCTCCTGTAGGTCTTGAAAATCGATCGCATTCACGAGGTAGCTTTGTCATTACTGTGTGTACATTCGCACACACTCATTCTGAGAATTGAGCTCTTTTGCCGGAGCATCTTACGAGAAATTTTGTTTGTCGAACACATTTTAGGACAAGGAATCCTCCGTGACGTACCACAACAATGTTCCAAGAGAGTGACTCTTGGCTTGATCTTGGTCAGAAAAGCAGCGTCCATAAGCTTCTTTCCCCAACCTTGGGTTAGTTGGGTATGGATCTAAAGTACAAATACATCGGTGAATTTTTATGTATTGACTGCATTGCCATACAACAACATAAACCATGTGAGAGGAGCACCGCACACTTTTCCCAGAATATATTTTGCGCAAACGTATTCTTCACGTTAGTCTCCTAAACAGATCCAACTAAGCGTGGGTCAATGAACAAGTACTTTGTTATAAGAATCGTATTTTCCCAAAATTGTTGCAGTTTGAAGAAAGAGCTAAGATTCCATGTCTTTAAGATTCTAATGCAAGCAGTAATTTCCAAAAGTCAGCTCACAAGCACGACGGCAGGTCAGTTTTCAAGAGCTAGACTTTATTAATCATCAGAACAAACTTCTAGTCAGGAATATCAACGGAATACCGATCACTGTTAGATTGGACGGAAAGGATCCCGTATTGACCATTCCCCTTGATGCTTAACCCCCTGTCTTAGCTACCCCCCCCCCAAATATGTTGCTGTTAATGCCTCTCAAAAATTGTAATAATGTAAAATGTAATCTTGCAAAGTTGGCCTCAGAGTGGAAAGCCCTGTAACTTTGAAAGAAAATATTTTGTTATGGCAACTTACCGCGTCATCAGAGATTATCTCCGCCCGGGACGAGGACGCAAACGCCCAGCAGATCACACCAAAGAGCAGCCACGTGCGCAGAGGCCGCGGGGTTTTTGCCCCTACACCAGGCATCCTAGTCCGCCAAGAAAACCGAGCAGATTTCAAAATGTATCCTTGAAGTTACTCTGTCCCTCGCAAGCGCGTTGACTCGCCCTCAAGTGTATCTCAGACGGCAGTGATGGATCGTGAGTTGCTTGTGGTATCCAGTTCTCGTTCAATCGAGATCTTGCCGAAGGTCTACCGAGTGAACTGGTGACGAGAGAGTTGAAGCGAATGCAGCGGGTTCACGAGAGTGAATGTTTTTTGCTTTTGTCGAGAGTCCGTTTTTATGAGTTCATTTCTTAACACAGTTCAATGCGCACCAACCACTAGAAAAGACTTCTGCCATACACATTTGACGTAGCGCCAAGCATTGCAGACACCCACGCTATACCCACTTGCGGCATAGAAAGGACCGCTGTGTGCAATTCCGGCCCGCGGAAAGAATGCAGCTTGGTTTCGACCACTCACAACCCGCGCATGCTCAGACAGGAATCGAACGTAGCGCGGCTGCTGCGTATTTGGATAGACCGGTGACAGCAGTGCAGGAAGACACGATGACAGAGATAATGCAACGGATTTCATCAAGGGCTTGATGTCTAATTACGTGTATAATAACACCGGATATGGGTTGATCAAAGCATGGTGCCAATGGCAACAAATGTGCTGATGGATTACTCAGCGACTGGCGACACTACCAGGAAAGTGCACAGAAAGGAGACCAAATAAAGTCTTAGTTTATTGGATTAAGTTGCACCACTTTTCTACATGTAGTGTAGAGGTGACAACGGTCAACGAAAAGATAGCGCGCGACATTCTGATGTCATGATCCCCTTTGAGTGAGTTAAGCTGATCACTTGAAACACTGCTCTTCAACAAAATACACATTAAAATAAAATATTTAACCTAAACGACACCTTTTGGACGGCAATACGTGTAGATCGTGTTCCTGTTATGAAAGCAGACTGGCTAAAAGATGTGGGTCTGCGCGTTCTTGTTTTTGTTTTGTTTTGTTATGTTTTTGTTTAGTTTGGGGTTTTTCAGGGGTTACAAAATCTGCATGTCGTAGGCGTAAAATATTTAGAAATGAAAAAAGACTGAAGGAATTTTATTGAACGTCAAGAAAACGGAAGGGTACTCATGACAAAATAGTTCGTTCCGGTGAAACCGTCTAGTTCGAGTGTTGGGTTTTTAATATATAGGCCTAAGGGTCCTTGCTCTCTGGTTATGAGAGCAACATTAAAGACAACTTCTTTTCGATTTCTCAGGTTTAAAACCATATGTCACCAAAAAAATTCGTCACGTGGTCAATCAACACCCAAATCAAAATGAACGTTTCTTCCTAACTGAAACAGGCAACAGTAAAAAAAGTGTTGAAAGGCCGAGCGGCACACTTTGATGTCTGGCTGCAGTCCGATGCCACGGATATTGCACTACACGTTAAATTGCCCGAATGAACAAGAAAAACAATGTAATTGCTCGTTGCATCTTCGACCAAGCACTGGCTCGAGCTGAAAATACGTGGTGCCAGATCTCAATTACGAGTAATGAGCTGGAGGAGATGAATGCACCCGACTGATTCGGTGTATTTAATGGTCGATTGTATCGACAGAACTATAAAAGCCCGGTCTAACTATCGCTGATAGGTACTAAGCCTATACACCGATTTCCCATGCGCGTATCGTTGACCATGCCGAAAGCATAATAATTTTTCGAAGGGTGGGTCAGGTCCATCAGATTTTTTAAAATTTGATCGTTACGGACATGTGAACAACATATAATGCATTACACTGTTACACAACAGGCCTCAGAGAATGTCTTCTTTTTTATTAGTAGTATAATTGTTATTATTCTTTTTGATTCATTTTGTTATTTATGTATTGTATTATTAGTTAGTTATTTTGTGATTATTTCACCAGTGCACAAAAGGTAGGACATATCTTACGTTGTTGTCTTCATATATAATAAGCTTTCAATCGTACAGTGCATGCACCAAATTAACCATTACGGTAAAATTCATTAAGAATTTACTAACTTCCAGTGCCATACACAAGATCGTTAACGATAACGGAGAGTGGAGAAAGGCCCACGGGCAACGTCTATCAAATAGAGTACTAATTGAATTATTTATTTTTTCATCTAATCGAGTTTGTGTGATTGGCGAGTGCTACATCACTTTCGCCAACATAGCCAGCAGTAGCCCACCCATTTGGTGCCGTCTGCGTGCTCTTCAATTCACCCGAAAAGGTTTCACAGGGTGTATAGGTAAATTTGTGTCAAGACGACGCGTAGAATCACTGAGAATGCCATGCGCACCTCATTGCCATTCAACGCAAAAAAAGGGAAAACAGCCAACTGACAGCCATTGCTTTTAATACAATAGGCATTGATTGTGGCTTACAAGCTTACTCGTCCCGTGTAATATTGCCCTGAGAGATACATCAATTTTATTCTAATCAAAATTCATGGCCTAATTTGCTTTTGCTAAAGGGTGTCACACCCTGGGTAATAAATCTTTAAACTAAAATGTGAATACACTTCGTTTTCGTATACGTTACAATTTTGAAAGGTCACTGAATATGGAACTCAGATAATTGAAGAGCGTCCAGAATTGTTCCTGTAGCATTACTGTGAAGCAAATCTTCTACTGCAGTGCAAAAAGAAAACAGTAATTTGTGGAGCGCCAAGTAGAATGATGAATTTAAATAGAGGTGGGTCTTCGGGGGAGAAACGTGAAAACAGTAAAAAAAAATTCCACGGTTCGCTAGAGGGATGCAATCCATTTATTTTTAAGAAGAGGTAGTAGGTATGAACGGGAACTCATTTCCAGCACTTTTTTTCTTAATCCCCATATATGACTCGTTAAGTGAACAGAAGTTGGATATGAAAATACATCTGAAACAAAACATGTCCTCGCATACCTCTGAAGGACGTTTGAATGTTTTCCTTGTCAAAGTGAAAAGTATTGGGGTTAACAGTTGAGTTGCATAAAACGACCGTGCCTAATGTTACCCTACGTTTCTTTAGAGAAAAAGGGCTTCCTTGCTGTCTGAAAACGAATTTACCTTCCAAAAGATGACCTTTTATGTCATTTGCAAATTAATTTCAAAGAGGAAAACAACAGTCTCGGTGAAGTCTCGATGCCACTAAGATTTTATAAACCCAATTAAAAGTTCTGTATGGTTTCAATTAAATCCCATTCGGCAAGTCACACCAACAAGCAAAAATATCTATTTTATCAAATATCTTTCAATGTATTCCTAAACTAGGTGCTTTCGCGAACCGAGAGAAACGTGTTCGATATATTTCGGCATTCCAATTCATTTGCCTCGCGCAGTTAAGAGAAACAAAAGTGTGCAAATATACTAGTACACAGAACTGAAACCACTAAGGGGTCTGTAGGGCCCCGAGAACCCCCCCCCAGAAAAAGCAATAGTGTATTTATTTGTTTGTAATGACAATCGAAAACGATTTTTTTGTACTTTTAAGTATCTAAAACGCCTAAATGTTTATAGCCTCATGATTATGTGCGGGAACACTGAAAATTGCCTGGGTTACATTTTAACTCAAGGGAGGGTGAAAACTGCAACTACACAATTATAGTTTAGGTTGTTTCAACCTATTTTTGTTGATTGAATTAATTTGTGGTTTGTTTAACCAAAGAATAGTTAATATCCACTCATTTTGTGGGTGAAAATGAAACAGAAAGTAATTATCATCCCAAAATTCCCTTCCTGGGGTTAAAATTTAACCCAGGCAATTTTCAGTGAATTTGTCAAGCCCCCACCCGATTTTGGGTACAGAAAACCTGAGAGAAAATGCTCAAATCTCACCCCTGAACGTTTTCAGTGGCCCACTCACACTTCTTGCCGCTAATGCCATTTGTGCGCATGCGTGCATAATTGTGAATTTATTAGTGAAAAGGTCAATTGCGAAACGTGCCTCGCTCGGTTGTTCCTTACAACAGACCGATGACAAAATGTCTTCATTCCTCTGACTGTGACAGATGTTAGATTTCTGCTAATTGTTGTTTTAAGTCATTGTAATAAAGGGGCATCGCTCCTTTGCAGTTCATGGCAAACTCTTTAATAACAAAACGTGTAATTTTCAATGTAGTTGATCAACTTTACAGTTGGAATATTTATACTTCAACGTAATTTCTGGGTTTCCACTCATTTTTACATTATGTAGGCCCCCTATTCTTTTTCGGGCCATTTGACAACAGAACATCCCAGTATTTTGGAAACGGTTACAAAACACGTGCGCAACAATGCTGCCAGATAATAAGCACTTCCCCCTGACAAAACAGCCCTCGCAAAACTAGTCACGCAGACGGTAAAAGCAACGGGGGAGGCGAATACGGCCCCGTTCGATTTTAAACAATACTGCACCCGGAAGCGTAAGGTGGACCAATCATAAACATTCCTGGCCGTCCACTTTCCAGAGATAGAGATCAGGGTTGTTTACATGCCTTTTTCAATTCAAAATTAATTGGGTCACGGTGTGTGAACGAATGCAATAAAAATGGTAACAATTTTAACCAAGCGAGAAAAAAGAGAAAGCAGGATTTGGGCTTAAAGGGGGATTTAGATCCCAAGGTTTGTTAATTATTCTCCATAATGTGATTCAGGGCCAATTGGGGACGTGTTAAACTCACAAGCATCCCCTGCTCTGTGTCAGACTGAGTGAGGTAAGTGAAGACACATTGTATGAGCTTACCACTACCTGACATTATATTTGTGTGGCTTAGTGTAAAAGTGAAAGTTTTGTTTGTTTGTGATGTGTGAGCTTTCTTTTTGTGTACATTTCCACCTTTTATATATATTGATCGGCACGTTTTCGTACTTAAGCTCAAAATGACTTCTAAGTAATTTAAACAAGGTGAGACTGGAGACAATTACCATTGTAACGGTTTTTAAAAGAATCGAAGGGTTTCATTCCAACATAAGATATACGCCATTTTAAAAGTAAAAACATTGTACATTAAAAGTACAATGTTTCCAAATTGTTTTATAGAATATTTAAAAACAAAATAGGATACTGGGTCTCTCCAAATGTTATTTTCATTGTTTTGACCCATTAAAAAAACATACCGGTAAGAATCTGGCTCGATGCAACCACGAGAAGGCAAAATTCAGAGAAGGGCCAAAATGGCGCTCATCTCATTTTTGGAAATAAACTATCTAATCCTTCCAGTAAAACTTGAGTGAAATCTTTACATACTCGACTCAATCAATTTCAATCGGATTCGTCGTCCCTATCATTTCAGCCAGAGGGCGTGAATTTTCACTCAAACAGAGAGTACATCCTAAATTTGTGTCAGAATTCTGAACTGCAGGTGCCTCCGTTAGTTCTTCTAAAGTGAATTTGAATTTAAGCCTGTATAGCATGGTAACGACGGGTAAATTGTCTATGAAAATGTAAAAGAATTAAATTGATTTGATGAAAAAATTAAATAAGGTGTGAATCGCTATAATTAGTTCCACACAGATGTGAGAACAAGAGTGTTATCGTTACACTAACGCGAAAAGCACATTTGAAGAGTGCGTACGTTTTGTGCGTGTACGTAGATGGAGAAACATAATTACTTTTCTCTGTGCAACAGTTTGACTCTTTTCTCTCCCCTTGTGGCTAATTAAGAGCGGCAGCAGAATAGCCGCGGTCAGGAAATGCGACGACACGCAATACCAACCGACCCATTGGAGCTGCAACTACGGTAAACTGTGGCTATTATGTATTGAAGTCACTGAAATGGATGGTTGTACATGTATGTGCGTGCCATGTGAAAGGACGAACATGTGAATGTGATTGCAAAGTTATTAATACTAAGCAGTCCATGAGGATATTTGGTGAGTGGTTTGAAGTGATTCAGAGGGCGTCGTTTCCGTATTAGATTGTATGCACCTAGTGCGAAGGCAGACTTCGCGCATATACATGTCCATAAACCTGCTTTGGCTACAACTGATGAAAGAAGCATGACATGTATATGATTCCCTTAAATCATATCGAGCAGTGCATTGGGGATAAAAGGTTACATGAACAGTAATTCCTAATACGTAAGAATACAACATTAACAGATAGTCATAGCATAAAGCATATATAGTAAATATATAGCAAATGCTCACATATGGACAGATCGATCAACTAAAGCGCAAAAAGTGAGATGAAGTCACCTTTTTGCGTGTACTTATTTGTGACATTTTTCGTAAAGGTTGGCTGAATGTTTCAAAGGTTGGGTTTCCGCTAAGTGTAATGGTTGACCTTACTCTTTCAAGAAATGTTTGTTAGGACGAAGAAAGAAATTCTTCTGCAAGATCTTATTAGTGTGAAAGAATATCACGCCATCTCGCGTTCCCTTGAATTGTGTCAAAGTTACACACCCTCTTTCGAATGTAGAAAGCCCATTGGTGTTAAAAGATAATCAAGGAAGCTTCTACACTGTTGACTTCAAGGTGACACGAGACTACTCTTGTTGCCATGGGGGCGATATGAAGGAGTCTCAACAGCTGTAATTGCATTATACATGTACCAGAAAAGGGGGGACAATTTTCCTCGGAGCAGTTTACTGAAGAAAAACACTCTAACAGCTTGATTTGCGTATGTGCAATACGCTTGCAGAACGTACGTTCCTGCGAACAAGTACGTGCAGATAAAATGATCCTTTTCGACGTCGTATCTCCAACAAATCTAGTTTACATAGTGACCACGATATTGTCAAGACAGTGCAAAACTTAACGCGTAGAATAAATTACGCAAGGGCCCTATGGACTTTGAGCGCGAACGGATGATGGGAAGTCGTGACTTTGCGAGAACCAGTGTGATGAGCACACTACGTACTCGCATCGTTCAGGGGCGTGTACAGCGCTGAGTATACTTCCATTTCACCTCAAGGCACACTAACCCTTTACGTGATACTATTTCGTGAAGTCCGTAGTAAAGACTTACAACCACAATGATTTGTATTGACAAGTAGCCTACACAAGTAGCCTACATGATACCAGTAATTAACAGAGATGTAGGTGCTGAAACGCTGATGACAGTTGACTTCAAAACTATCGCCAAGGTAAGCCGTGCTATAACCAGTAGAGGCTACCAAAGAAGGCATGGGTTTAGCCACGAGCAATTGCTTAGGAAGAGCAACTTTAGATTTAACTTAATCCGGAGCCAAAGCCGTAACAGTTTGGTTGGTAGCCACTGTAACAGCCTCTTCCGTAGTAGGCCTATAGTGGTATCTCCATATAGAAAAACATAGCCAAAAGACTGTGATCCTCGATCTGCTTGCTTTTTGTCCTCACTGATGCTCTTTTGAAACTCTCAATTCCACCGAGAAGCAGGACAAAGCCCGCACTCCAGCGCAGCTGTTTCGCAGCTTCTCCATTATGAACGCCTGGTCTGCGCTGTGCTCACACTGAATCCGGCGTTAAATTGTCCCGTGGCAGCGGCCATTCAACGCGAGAACATCTCATATCCGAGAGTAAGCAAAGCCCGGTTGTCTTACGGTGGAGTGGGGTGAGACCGGTGTGTTTGTAGCCCTCAAGGAGTTCACCTTCTCCCAACACTACAGGCGTTTACACAGCACCACACCGCAGCCGGCAATGGTCGGCATGCTCTTGCAGTTTGCTGTACCCTCGGAGAACTACAACTTCTTCTGACAAATATGATCGATCAACACCGTGTCAGGTTTTTTTTAAAGGGGTACAGTAAACAAAAATTCAAAATGGTGCAAACTAGGTAAATGGGTTACGTTTTAACAAGGGCCACTTCAATCTTTTGTGACGAGTCAGGATGGGTGTGTACGTCACACATGAAATTGCTGCATATTGCATGTAGGCCTATGCTGATTAGAAATAGTCAGGAACTGTTTACTGTGCATGGGTCCTATTTTGACAGATCTTTCCAATCGTTCTAAGTGTGTTTATACTATCGCTTTACTTACCAGTTTCAATAAAGTGCTGAGAGACGGCAAACCTTGAGAACTGAAGAGGAATTTTCCCAGAGGGGGAATATTACACGTGGTTGGTAAAAATTGCTATGAGGAGGCCAGCCCAGAGATTTTTAGATAAAGATAGACATAGTGTTCCATAAAATCTTTTGAAGGTGAGAGGACGAGTCAGCAACCTTAATTAAAACAACACCCTCGTCTAACAGAGGAGGGGCAGAGGAGTTTATAAGTCCTCGGACGTTTAGAGATTGTCAGATAACCTTGGTTTTCCATACTTTAAGAATCCATTCGGGAAACTTCCATGCAAAGCACCTCGAGGTGGAAATCGCACACCAAAATTTTAGTTCGTTCGGGCGAAACTGAGTGACAGCCATTTCTCACACACTGGTCGATTTTGTCTGGGACTCGGGGTATATTTTGTACACAAGTTACCAGTATAACATGGTTGTCGCTTAAACTTTCTCCATGCTGGAGACTGAAGTCCAACGTACAATGGGGGGACTTCTGAGACGCTTGGTGGCGGCAAATATACCGATCCCACGTGACCAGTGCATCACTGTTACTATCATATTGAGCATGTTTTCATTAGCTCTAACTTAACAAAAGCAATAGTGGATCGGTTGTGCGTGACCGGTATATGTTTACCGCTAAAAGCGTGTCGAAATCTCCCTTTAAGGGTTATGGCCTATGAATGTGATTTGTGAATTCCTTCAAAATCATCCCACCAGGACAAGTTGCATTTCATTTTTTAATGGAGTTATTTACCATAACATTACTGGCTACTAGGCCTGGCCCCAAATTAAGGTGCTGTCAAAAAATGACAACCAGTGGTATGGACGTGTGATGTTATCGTGTTCAATATCAGTAGCTTCCCCTGGGACAACACAATCACAGTCCATCCTCCAGTATCTCCTACGCGTCTTTCTAAGGTTAATGGCTATCAATCATGCCTGTGATTCCGTCGTCGCCTCTAAAGGACAATCTCGCGTTCGCTCCAGCCCGACCTGGGCTTTTCTTCACGGCAGATTAGCCCCTGCGTTGCCCCCAAACACCTGGCGTTTTGTTTTTGGTCGCCATCGATCGATTAAGCCCCAGTAGTGCAGCGTGTTGATTTACCCCCGCAACCCAGGCGCCGGTAATGACGCTGGGCCAACTCGCTCGGGCAAAACGACCCGGCGAGTGTCAGCTCGGGTCAGCGGATCGGAGGAAATTTGCGTCGGATTTGCTTAGACTCAGGGAGGAATCGCCCTTTGCTAGCGCTGAAAAAGTTGCTGCATTCGGACGTTGCCACAGATATGGAAATTGATCACAAAATATGTTTGCGTGCTCTTGACTTTTTAAGCGACAAAATGAAGCCGGCGATAAAGCACAATCACTGGTAACAATTGAAATGGGCTTTTAAAAATGGAAATACGCCAAAAAAATCATTCAACGTAGCTTACGCTTCCGTGGATCAATGCTAAGCTTAGATAACTGTGATAGCAACTAACAGCAAATCATGTTGGATACTGAGAAAAGCTTGGAAACACCAAACCAGTGCAGACATTACTTTTGACACGGAGCTTTTTGTTTGGTGGCCAAAAGAGAGAAAATTGACAGTATAATAATTTTGCATATATCCTCGGTGATGCATACAACTGTTACGTTTCTGAAATTCTAGTGCAGTTTTCAGGCCATGCGCCATGACACCGTCACAGAACAAGATTCCTTACAAATTGAAAAGGTGTCCGACACTTTCTAGACAGCCCAAAGTGCCTCGTTAAGGTTCTGAAATTGGTTACCAAACGCATACAAGATGTTTGCTCCGAGGGCAAAACGCACACCTCGTGAAAAATGTACCAATTTAGTGAGGTTGCATATAGCAAAATCGTTGAGCAGCGCACCTATCAGTATTGCGGCATTGCAGCCCGCGACGTTCTAATCTGAGGATTCTCTGAAGAACAGACTCCTCACAAACAGTCTGACAATTGAAAGGCCATCCATCAGTCGTGGGCATCGTTTTAGGCCTATATCGTGCGTAGCTGATTACGCGCGTAGAGCGATGAGAGTAGGGTTGTGAGTTTGCAGAAATGCCCCTTTCGATTTTCTCATCCATTTTTGGTGAAGAAGCAATGTGCTTTGTGAACTATAATGCCCCCCCCTTGGTGCGAAGATATGAAAGGACACGTTTCAGACAGATGAAATAAAAATTCAGCCTAGCTCCCTTGTTATTACTTACATGTATATCACTTATCGTTTTGTAAAGATATAGCCAGCAGTAAGCTCGAACATTTTGGCGATGCGTTCTACGGATTGTGGGGAATAACTAAACGAGAATATAGATATTGTGTGAACGCTGTAAGCTCGAACACTACTCCACTGCGGTCCAATCCTCTATGCTGACTGCAGTTCGGTAGTCGCAGATAACCGGGCTAGGCTGATTTCAAAACAAAATGTCTCTTTTCTTAAAATGTCTTATTCAGTGGTGAGTAGAGCGCTTTGCAAAAGGTGTAATCACTATAGATTGAGAAGGTACTCGTATTGAGTGTGGCGATACATAAAGTGGAATAACGTGTTTCTTGACTAAATGAATAATTTAAAAGATTTGGTTGTTTTATTAGCCTGTGCCTATGTGTCGAAGTGCGCACCGAACGTTGTTGAATCAGTAACTTTACAGTGTAATCTCCCCGCCCCCTCGCCCATCGAGAAAAAACACCACTACTTAATTTTGCAAGTGTATGCAATCACCGAATTCGGATCCTAACTTATCATTCCACTTTTTTTAGTTCGTTACTTCTTCAGAGGTATTTGACGTGAGGGTTGGTAAGTTAAAATTTAAACAACAAGGAGCAACTGATACCATTCAGTGACCAAAACTTTCAACTAAGCATGTATCCTTCCAAAGTAGGCCACAGTGACAGCCGTATACCACGATACACGTTGTGGGTGCCCGACGGTAGACCCCTGATGAGTCCTCGAATGACAAAACAAAGATTGTACATTAACCCGGAATTTGCACAATTTGCTACCACGGTAGTTTGCGTTAGCTTTTGTTGGTGTTTTTAGAAAAAAAGCTAATAAATGAAGTGATGAAAAATTCAGCCAAAGCTTTGTTTACAGTGAAGTATGGAGGAGGATTGATTGGGTTCACAATTTCCAGGCGTATTCTACCAATTCCAGCCCTGTTGAGTACCAGCTAGATTTTACACATTTTGGAACTATATCTCTACCCAGCCTTTGTAGACAACCAATAATAATCATACCTGTACAGAAAGAAGGACAAAATACCTGTATCTGAATGATCCATGTTTATTTTCGGCCTGACTTTTTTTATCTGGGATTTAGTAGTTACACTGCAAATGCCAATTTAAAGCCACTCAACACACCGCTTGGGCTGTATGCAATTCGAAACCTTCTTAAGTCTAAACCAGGCTTTTGTTTTTAATTCCAAGGCTTCAACACCAAGCTCTTCATCGTAAAATGTGCACTTTGAGTTTGAACAAATTTTCCACATCTACTTTAAGCTGTAACCGTAATAAACTTCCTGACATTTATGACCAGCGCACTGCCGATTGAAGTCTTAAATCACATCATATTTACACATTTGCCCAAGTTTTCGGCGATGCAAGCAGAGTTTCACTCAGTTTTTTAAACTCCAAATAGTTTACATCTTTTTATACATGTGCCAGCCACCAAGCAAGCGCTCAAAGCGCTAGCCCAATGCAGACAGTTTTTGTTCGGCGCACACAGAAAATATTTCTCGACTAGTGACAAAAACCTAATTATCAAACACGTTAAATATTTTGTTGCAGAGCCACGGATGGCAAAACCTTTGGTAAAGTTGGCTACACATCGGCGCTATCGGTCGACGAATGAAGTTTAGCGAAGCATATACTGGTAGCTCTTATGTGCGCCAGGCTTAAGAGTATGAACCGACTTGGGCATTGTTTAGAGCTACATAGGCCAGTTTATATACCTATGATCAACTAACTTCTAATTCACGGCAGTGAGAGGTGTTTTACGCATCCTTTGGTGGCCCTCCAGAAATCTCATGCCCCCTCTTGAAGTCTCCCTTTAAGTTTTAATTTGACCGCAAAATCAGTGCGTGCAGTATTTGAGTTTATTAATTTGTGCAAGTCCTCGGGAGGTTAGACTTGGGTCTATTCAGTCCGCTGGAGAGGACTCCAGAACTGGACCAGCCACAAAGTGGAGCACACATCGTCTCAGCGAGTGATAAGGTCGACGTGTGCGTCAGGCCAGGAGATCTCGGTCTTCACCCAAAATTGATTTCCAACTGCAAACACATTAGTTTGCGCCGGCTTTCGTTGATATACTGGTGTTGCGTTTCACGTCCTATAGGCGCGTGTCTGCATTGAGAGCGGGCTGTTTGAGGTCAGTTTTAATACAATCCTTCGTCTGGGAGCGGTTGCTTGCTCTGTGTTTTCATCGGAACCTTTCCACTTTGAGGCCTCATCCGCGGCTCCGTTATTGGCGTTTGCAATGCGCGACCTGCTACAAGAGGTGAAAGTGTTCCAGTACTGCACCCAATGGGTTAACTATGGTATTCAATAACTATGGCATTCGACCGAAGCTGAACCATTGCGTTTAAATGATGGTAACGTCACTTGCAAGTGATCGACGCCTGAGTGGCAAATAACAAAGCTCATGTTGGGGAGCTAGCTGGTATCCCGCGCACGTCCCGTCTCGTAAGATACATGTAGATAAACGTCTCGCCAAACAAATGATTGTGTGGACCTGTTGTAATGGTACACTTTGCAGACTTCGACCCATATACACCTACCCATCTCGGTTGGTCACACATTTTTGCTTGTACTGGCAGGGAGCGATGTGTCGACTGCAGCCCAAAAGAATTAAATAATGGGTCATACTGTAAAATTACACTCAGCCAACTTGGTTCTGTGAAGACCTTTGTTTGCATTCACGAGGTCATTGGTAGCTGGACACCACAACGGGATTTCAGAACGAGAGCCCAAGACGCATTGACTTGTTGGCCCGAAGTGCATTGTCACTGTAATGATTGTGGTGTTACTGCGTAATGTTACGTCAAGTCGTGAATAACGTGATTGCCCTTATGTATTTTATGTTGGTTATTTGAAACAAGCTGTTCCCTGCTAATATGTTTTAGACTGGGCACCAGTCAAACTTCGAAGAAAATTTGCTTGCTTTAATTTGGGATCTGGAATGCGCAGTAAGATATTTATCTGTAGTGTTATTTAAAAATAATAATCATAATAATTTACATAATAATTAACAGGACATTTGAAAGTGTTTTGGGGAACAAGTAGTGCATTATGCGTTATGGTGACTGCACATCTATTTTGTGTCACTGTCAAATTCTGTACACCGAGATGTTGCCATGGAAGCAATTTTTCCTTTTTCTAAATGCAACCCAGATGTGCTAGTCAACCATGCCCCTGTGCAGCTATAAAGCTTGCTGATCGAACGGCCTTTTCGAGGAAAATTGCGGGCAAGGCTCGCCCTTCTTGTCGCTGGTTGTGTGTGTGTATAATTGCAAGGGAGCCTGCTGCTTTTGTGGGGGCGTACAGAGGATGCCACGAGGCCGTTCGATTCTGCCGGGAGACCCGCACACGTCGCGGGTTGTGACGCGTTGGTCCATTGTCCCGGCCAACAATCGATGCCGAGTCTGATGTCAGGTTGATTTCCCGCGGGATGCGACGAGATTAGCCCCGCACCAGGCGCGGGAAATTGACAACATTGTTCCGTTAATCCGGAAGCTTGACATGTCGACAACTCGGGATTGGTTATACATTCTGTAGACTGCCGTTGCCAATCTGTTCTGCTCTGGACCCGCAGCTTTAGCATGCTATGCGTAATAAGCAATATGAGCATAATCTCATTCATGCCCATAAACCATCGTAACCACATCTAGCAATCAAACAACTATCTTCCAATGACACCGGTCGGTTTTCATTAAAAGATAGCGTATTGCGCGTCGTTTCCAAGCGTAACAATCTCGTCCAAAGGTTTAAAACAGAACTGCATGTACCATTAGCCAAATACACAACCTAAATGACTTGTCTTTTGCAATCAAACATAAAACAGACTGAGAGGAATAGAAGTTCAAGAATCGGCTTGGTCCAGAATGTTATTAATTTGGATTTTTCTCATGCCTGCTCATTATTCACTACTTTGTACTGTCTTCAGGATAATGACGCTCCCGTCAAGGAGTAATCAACACCTTTTGCTCTAATTTGTTTCGTCTCAGCTGGCTCCTAATTGGCATTTCCGAGCTGCTGACAATTCTCCATCTATTGCGAAATTTGAGTTTCCATTGGAACGGACCTTTTGTTCTTGATGCACATGTCTTTAAAGTGGTTTAAGCTGAAATGCAAAGGACAGACATATGTGTGATCTTGTCTTCGAATGACAACGGTTTGAATGTTTGCGTTGTAAAACATATGCATGGGTAAAACTGTCGTTTTTTTTCGTAAGCGATGGATGAAAGGAAAGAGATAAAATACATAATTTCTTGATGTCAGCTTACTAAATACAGTTGTGTTGGCAAATCAGGGACGTATCTAGCTTTCAGGAAACGGGGGGCGGGGTCGATGGGCGTACTGAAGAGATGTCCTGCTAAGGAGATCCACCGGAAATCGATGTAATTGTTTTAGCATAGATGGATAGATGGACGGCGAAATCCTCGTCCAGGAGTCGTTTCTTCTGGTAAGCCTACTCATTTGCCGTCATTTCGCCGGTAGTTCCATTTCATCCGCGGCTGAACAGGAGGGGGTGTGACCCCCTTTAGATCCCCGTCTGCAAATACAATATTTTGTTTTACACGAAACATCAACTGGAGGCATTTATAACGGTAACTGTTTTTAAAGAGGACATTTTAGGATTGACGGCGCTTTTTATTTTATGTCATTCGGTTTGGGCGATCCAGATATATACCTTGATAAACACAAGAATCAAAATGGAGCCAAGAATGTTCTCTTTAAAAACCAGGTAAGTTATAAATACCACAAGAACAATGTTTGCTTGTCCCATTCTTGATTGTGACCCATGTAATTATCATTATATCATTCCGCTGAATTTTCAAAGGAGCCATTGTAGCGCCCTCTTTCGGGTGACGTAACTGGGGCATAGAAGTGCCCAGGGTCCCACGTTTGAAAATTTTGAAAAGCTGCAGTTTATTTGCTCTCCATGGCCCTTGATAAGTGGGCTTGCATCCGAAGGTGCCACCCTGGAAATTGCACTGAACAAGTGGCGCATCTAAAGGGGGATAGGACTTGAGACCCCTGGTTAAAGGTTTCGATATTTTGGTACTTTTTTAGTTTCTAGAAAACAAAGATACACAAGTTACATCTGACACTACACCAACTCTGTTATAGCCGTCAATCCCTGTCCCTTATAGCTAACCCGGGAAGGCTTGAGCGCCATGAGCTATTTTTGAGACTTTAGGTATACCTGCAGTCAGCTATTTTGGCTTTATTCCGCCCCCCCTCCTGGATGCGCCACTGCACCTACCTTACGCGAATAATTGAGTTCACCCTCATACGAAGTGGGGTAGATTTGCCTGCTGGAGTTTTCATTCAAAGGGATTTAGTGACCTTACCGCAGAGAAGAGGTGAACTCGAGGCAATGACTTGTTCACATATAAATGACCCAACCGTCTAAGTCTTTCAAGTGAGTATAGGCTGGTATGCCCAGTCCACACAAGATATTAATCACCTTGAAAAGATTGCAATTAAATATTAATGATCTTATTAGATTACGTTCATAACATCTGCGGTAATGGATGGAACCGTCTATAAATTGTCAGAGACTACTTAGTTGCTTGGAAAGAATCTTGTTAGGAGGGTGAAGGGAGTCGAGGCGTAAAGCAAGAGTGTGTGACGCGTTTCCGTCCCGCGGCAAAAGGCTCGTATATCCTGATATTCATCACGACGGTCGAAAATTGTGTCCATTCGGCGACAGTATAAACATGTTCCTTTCGAAGTTTCTTGCTTGCGTGCTGTAAAGTTTCATCTGTCAATAGGAAACTAACAAAAATAGGCTTTTAATTGTGTACATCGCCAGTGGCGTATCCATGCCCCGGGTAGGAGGGGGCAAACACAACGGTCTAATATTTCCACTTGTAAAGAAATCTTACCCACTGAAGATCAGGTGGTACAACTGTTTCCAGAATGCTGGTACTCTTAGTTCCCACACAAAAAAATGACAAATGTCTCCGGGGATGGGGAAAACATGCCCCCGCCTTCAGCTGGGTACGCATAGTTTTTGCAGAAATGCCGGATTTTGCATCGAAACGCTTGTTTTTTTCCCCCAAATGTGTGGCATAAGTCATGACGTCACCCTTTGGTAAGAAAGACAGTACTTATCTCAAACTCCAAATTGACGTACCTGTCGACATATCATAGACTCTTTCAATACAGTTTTGTTGAAACACAAAGATTTCACAAGGACTTGAGTAGTCTTCAAAATAAAATCATCGCCCGTTTGTTAAGTTTGTTTTGTTAGACGGACTGAGAGAATTTTCATTGACGTTATAGAAGAGCTTTTCAAAGTTTCGCTTTAATACTGCCATGTATTTATTTGATATATAGTTATCAGATCACAAACCCACATTCCTTACAGGCTTTGTTTGTTTTTGAAGTATAGGACTGAACGACTGAAAAGCAAAGAGAACTCTATTTAACTTCATGATTTATGAGGTATTAAGACTCGAATTTGTCAAGTGAAACATTTATTCTTTTGTCGAAGTACTTATAAGATGTCATTTATTCTTCGTGTATGAGACCATGAATGTGCTTCTTTTGCGTGTCAGTTTGAATTGTCATTTCTTAAATCTGCAGCAATCTTTGCTTTAAACCGTGGAGAAAGTAGAAACTTTCATTCCCTTATCTTGCTTTGAAAACACAATCAATAATGAAACTTGTAAAATTGAAAGCTATCGTCAAAAGGGACACCAAAACGAAGCCACTCGCGCCTTTAAGAACTCCTGACTGGACAGGAATGCACAAGCATTCTGCGGCTCGGTTGTTTTTCTTTACCAAGGAAACGGAAAATATAATGAGTTTCTAAAGTCTCTGACTGCAGATATACCTAAAGTCTCATATATTCTTACCATAATCTGCTGTCTATCTGACGGCTTAATTTTGTCTTTTCCTCTGCGTCATATATGCCAAAATTGATCAGATGCCGTTCAATACGATTTGATTCCTTGTGCACAGCGGGATCCGAGGACTTAGATATTATTGAGTGCCAGACTCAAAGTTTCCATGGCCCAGTAGACCGTCTAGGTGAAATATATTTTATACATGTATAGGGCCTTTAGAAAGATTATCCCAGGAAAACTTAGGTTACCCTCGATTTTGATGGATTAATTCATTTTTATGACGGCTTTCCGATGATAGCATACACTTCTCTACCTCGGGTGTTACGTTATTCACGCATTTCCCTCGTCAAGAAGGGCCGAGAGTCTTTCCGAAATTCTCCCGTTCGTCCAGGGAGCGAATTCCGAGCGTCATTACCGGCGCAGGCCACTATACCAAATCCCATTAAAAACGCCCGGATGACTCCATCAGCCATTAGATCAGTCCGCGGCGGGGTTGAAAACCCGGCCCTCCCCATCTGTATTCGTCAGGCTTCATTCGAGGGAAGTTCCGTCAATCTATAACTGCGACGGTGGAATTCAGAATTTGTGAGACTGCGGGGACTCCGATAAGAAGTGCTGAATCTGATCCGAATCTCATAAACTCCAAACCTAGATGATAAAAACTTCGAGCAAATTTCACAAATCACCGACTTCGTTGCATAATAAACACATTTTATGACACTTTTAAAGTCTTAAATTGTCAACAAATTTTAGGTTGTACACTGAGATGTCATCAGTCCCTTTTATTGTTGTTACGATAATTTTTGTAATCTCAGATTTTCTTGGATAGGCAAAACAGAGACGTAACCTTCCATATATAAAAGCAAGATACTATAGCTTTCAATAAATAGAAATAACTTGCAGGACATCCCTAGGATGTAGGCCTACTTTAGGAATAAAAAGCTTAAATACTGGATAGCGGCAGTGTCTTGTTGATCACGGCCGGTTTATGTGTACAAGACAAATTCATTAGAAAACAACAAGGAATCCTGTTAACTGGGTTTTGGTTAACGCATGTGGAGAAAAACCTGTTTATCGCCAACACAAATCTTTAATACCGATGCCACGTTTTGATAATAATTTACTAGGAATGACGGGCAAGCTCTTGCATCTCAAGTCGAAAACAAAGTTGGATATCACAGGATTCTGTCAGATTACGTGTTAGGCAATCGACCCAATCCAACCAGAAATTTTACAGCGTCAATCCAAATCCGACTGAAGTCTTATTGGACCGGATTTGGATTGGAAATTCAGATCTTTAGTTGAATGCAGCTATAAATGCTACGGGAATGAATGTGTGCTTGGTCAATTTCAGACTTACTTAGGAGAATGGATGCGACTAATGCCCGAGCCGTGGGCGAGGGCATTGTCAGTGTTCAAGCTCCCGATGAATTTAATTTCATTTTCCCAAGCACCTCTGTCCATTTTAAAGTACGTTCCTTGTGCAAGTAGTCCAGTAAAATCTCCTTATATGGACTTTGGCGCGCGTGGCGAGTTCTGCGTGCCGCGGCGCACACAGACTTTTGACCAATAGCAATGGACTAAAACCGTCTCGTATCCAGGTGCTAGAGCATTTTTAAGCAGCGGCCATTATGAAATCTCAACGGGCATTATCAAAATTTAATTTACGGTCACGTTGCCCGTTGTTGAATAGCAAGACTGTCTGAGGTATTTATAAATGTAATATAGAAACGTAGCGGTATTAGTATGGTCCTGCAGGAATGCTTCTATATCTTTCCAAGATCATAAAATCTGCTCGTTGCCAAACTGGAAAGCCAAGTCACAACCAAATGGGTGTGACATAACTCTTGTAAGCCTAATGGAAGGTGCACTAATGTGAATCTGTATTTCAAAAAAGCAAGGTCAATCGGGAACAAAGCACGCGCGCTGATAGGGCAGACCTTCCACGCGCGTCCGAATGACCTCGGACGCACTTCATTTTTGGCTTTGAATACCCAACTCTCTTCATTGCCCTCTTTGTTTGGGAGCAACCGCTTTAATGTGAAGTGTGTTTTCCTGTGACCAAACAACTCACATCATTTATACTAAGAGGCCAATTTAAGGCAGTGGTTTGTCACAGTAATGGCAAGTGTACAGGTCGGTGAGCACTCCAGTCGGCAATTTTGAGAATAATGACTGGTAATATGCTGTTGTTTATTAGGGTATTTGTATCCTTAATTCGAGTAAATCGTGTTTCTTTCTTCGACTTTTGTAAGGCATCGTCTGAATGTCATATGCGTGAGGTAATTCATCAGAATCCGAGGTTAATAAGTTGAATGCTTAAATAGCCAAATATGACACGATCTTTTACACTTACATGCTTTTTAAGTTTACATCTATCGTCTGCTACCGTTTCTTTTGTTATACTCCCAGCTCTACTTGTTCAAGGCTTCGATTTGGAATTTTGGAGCCTTAAACGAAACATTTTGCCACAGACTGTCACGAATACAAGTACAAACCAACGACAGCAACACATTAGACTCACAGTTGGCAACAAAAGCAACAAAAAACAAGACTTGATTATATACATTTTGGAAAGAACCTAAAAGGAGGACGCTTTCTCCGGATATGAGATAATGGTTTAGAAATAACAGTTTCTATTTAAATTGCAATAAATTCGGCATAAAGGTAAGTAACTGCTTCGAGGTAGGGCCTATATTATTGACAAAATCTCCTTCGTGGACCCTGTAGTATTGGATAAAACACGTATCAGTCAAGGTTAAGTTCATTTTGAACGTCGCAAGATGAAAACTAACGATTGAGACTTTCGACTATTTTAGTGCAAGCATCTTGAAGTCTGAGTTTAATCACAGGTCTAATGAGAACTGATTGCTGATTAAATACACCAGATTTTTAAATAAGATTTGCATCAGTGTTTCTTTGGAGACGCAAAGTCTGAACACACACTGCAGTGTGGACTAAACGTCCCTCCCCCGTTCATAGTGGAGAGGGAAAGGGGCCTAAGGTTATAATCTCGTCAACCTATTACCCGCGATATCACGACAGGTTAATATCGGAAGTGGCTCTCTTCTCGGGACGGGAGCGGAGTGTTGGTACACGTACGGAAACCATTGGGCCTTAAGGGGGTCCAATCGAAAGCCGAGCCATGCTTTTCCTCGCACGCAGTGTAGGCCGTCTGCTAAACAGGCTTACGTTATAGTTTTGTCTGATTTTGCTTGTGAAAGTGAGAAAAAATTAGGCATGATAGAAGAACGGTGCCTATTGTAAACGCGTTGAAATTGCATCTCTTAAGGGAAAAATGTTTTTTTCTCTTTATATATTCAGTAATTTGTTGATCTGTATGACTCGAGTCCTCTCATTTCAGAAGTTTGCCAGAAGGCTGCAACTGGATTGAAAGGAACTGGCCCCAGAAAGTAAAAGGAAGACCCTGCAGTTAAACAGAGGATTAATTTAAAGAAAAGTGATCCGCATGTACCACAGAAGTAGTTGCGATAAACGTGGAGGATAGGCCTACTGGATTCAGAAATCAAAGTGTCGTTTAATAGTGACCTGAATTTTAACAGTTAAAGGTTGACAGCTACAAAACAAAAACCTAAAATTTCCTTTAAAATGCACGTCAGCGATCTATATTATCTTCCTCTTTAAATCCTGTTCTGTCACCATATATATTTCGGATATTTGACGTAACTTGAAAGTTTGTCAACGTGTCGTTATTTTTTGCACCATCATTTGTAGACAGTTATCTCTTCTTTTTTTAATCAAACGGTATCCCTACCTGTTCCAAACTGTGATCAGGACATGGAAATTGTTCATCCTAACATTATTTTAATTCCTGGATTTTCAAACAGAGTATTTCTCAATCAAGATTATAGCAGACCCCAAGAGAGTGGTCAACAACTACACAGTACAGAAATCTATTTGTGGAAACAGGTATTTGCCTGTTATTTTATTGTAGAAGCTGCATGCAGACTTGGCTTACAACATTTGAGCTTTCCACAATTTTCTATTCCCACATGCTTCCACACAACGTCCACCTTGAAAGGCACTCCTTAATTTGAAAACTTTGATAACGCACCTGCATGTGTTGGGACGAAGAATAGATTATTTGACTAGCATAGTAATGAAGTTTATATACAGCGACGTGTGCTTACCAAGGCAGGTGAAATTGACAGAAACCCGGAATGATACGATCAGACAACGGAAGGGTAGTGAACACAGGTATCTCCGGAAGACACGAGATACCGAAGATTCCTACCCACCCGAGATTTGGGCTATTGTACCCCATCAGGGACCTGCCAGCACTAACAATCAATCTCAGGGGTAGTGAGTTCCTGTCCACACGTCTGTAAACACTTCCGCTAAAAGCGCGATTTTTTTTCGAACTCCTATTTTTGACAAAGATGTGTCCCCCTCCCCCTCCTCAATTACAGCCAGATGACTAGGCGATGATCTCTCCAAGACGAGTTCCCAGTACACGTTCACCCTTCTCGATGTCGTAAACAGTTATGCTTGATTTCCGGATAGAGCAACTCAACTAAATAATATACTGCTAAACATTCGCCTGCCACAGGCGAATGTGAAACTGGGAAAACAAATTCGATAGTTATCAATGACACATCAGGAATCGTGTCATAAAAAAGAGAAGAGCTATGTGGCAATATACTTTGAAGTCTCTTATTTTCTCCATGAAAACATTCTAATAATAAAGCCTGCAAGTTGACCCCTGATGGCGCGCTTCCGGAACCGTTGGATACGAAAAATAACGTGCAAAGATTTTAGAATTTGTAATATTTTTTCGTTCAGTTACTTCTTAAAAAATCCAACTCGG
>NW_019091473.1:706568-775872 GCF_001949145.1 Acanthaster planci | reverse complement strand
TGATTTTCCTTAATGTTATTTGAGGAAGACAAAGGTAAAATTCCAACATGAGTGTTTCATGGGGTGGTTTCAGGTTGGAATTATTCTTCCCCAAATTATCGAAGGTGATAGGACGGCCCAATGTAAAATCCCCATAGACAGACAGCGCAAAGGTTGCGGAAGCTCGCTGCATGACCTTTTATGTGACCTTTTACTTTCGGGCTCTATTGCTGCGATTTACTATACTGTTTGTTCTTACCCTCGCTGTTTCACTTAACTTTCCCGCCTAGATCCCCCGTAAAAAAAACTAAACCTGAGTACGAAGGCAAGGAGTATATAATTATAGTTTTTGAATGCTTGACACTAGGACGTCGATTGGCAAATTAAGTTCAGCTGACCGTCAACTACAAAACTCAACCCTTCAAGACAGACAGAGAATTCACAAGATGGCCATCTGCCGATCATTAGGGAAACTCGTCGAAAACAATTGTGCAGTGTGATACTTTTAATTTAGGACCTGGGATTAATTCAGACTTCTGCTACATGTCAGAGACATTTTTCCTGAGATTTTTTTGGTTTGATCTTTCGTGTCAAAATAAAAAAACGCCTCATTTTTGAAGCAGTGGTTTCAACTGTTCCGCCATTAATGTGTCTATGAATCAAATGAAATTATCGTGTTTTGTTAACCCTGCGGCTCAACGTTTTTTGTAAAGGTTGGTCACAAAGTGTCAACTAGCGTACTGCCCCAATCAAACAGGATAACAGTTTTCAAAGTCATGCGTTGTCAGTAAGAAACAAATAAACGGTGAGGCTGAGTTCACTGTAGAAACTCTACCAAAAGCTTAATCGCACTAGGAAACGTTTGCATACTCGTGGCGTCTTGGCTAAAATTGATTAGGGTGGGCTTTTCCCCTTGTTTTCAGATATGTTACCAAAATGCCACTGCCCGTCCGTATTTCTACCACCGAATTAAAGTGCGAAAGAGCAAAAGAAAATGAATTTTGTGACTAGTGGCGTCGTTCGTTGTGCCTCGACCTCAGTTCAAGAACATGAAGTTTGTTCCTTGTAAATTTGTACAGCGATGCGTGTCGGATTAGATGTGATTAAACTCTTTGTCGTCAAATAATTGAACAGCGAGGTTGTGTAAAGTTCCAACCATTAGCCTGATCACCAAATGCCAACGAGAAGTTCACATGGCTGGAGGAAGAATTCCAAACGAAACAGGCCCTGTTCTAGTGGTGCAGAAACTCTTGGAACCGGGGTGCACAAGCGCAGCAGCCATGGGTCGTGACGTCATAGCCCTGAGAATGATGGGGGTAGTAACCTTGGCGATGGAGCTGACGAAGAAGAAACTCCTCAGAAGCAGCCCCGCTACAACAGTTTTGCCTCAGCTGTTTTCAAATCGAAAGTCGTCACAGACAGCAGACTTGAAATCAGCGAAATGTACCCCCAAGTATTGAATGTGGCGTTTCATTAATTTCAACACTCCGGCTCTGTTTGCTGAGCCAAACATCGCAGGCTGGGACAAAATCTGCCTCGGTGTCTCTGGGTGATGCTACAAACACAACCCTCGGTCCCTCATCCAAACAAGTTGAGCCCCGCTGCCAACACAGCCTAGTCGTATTTGCTCGATAATGTAACTTCACACTCTACGCGGATCGCTGTGTGGACAGACCTGTCGTGGCGCGCTATTGAGGCGGCCACATCTCGAAAAAATAATCCAGCCTGATTAAAAAAGTAATAAGTGTCCACTTTACTCTTGCCACAATGAACTGTTTTCATATCGGGACGCTGTCAATGTTGAGCTAAAATGAGGACAAGTCGTCCAGGTGTCTGCTCAAATCGCTCAGGTTTATTCAGGCTCAATAAAAAATTGATCCGGTGTCCATTTGAGCATTACCGATCAATTCATGGATATTGTAGAGATGGTAATTTTTAGCAGATTTCTACATGTCAAAAACTCGTTAACAGACATATTTATTTCATTTAAGCAGGTGTGTGTTATTTAATCCGCCTACACCGTTGCATTGTATGGGGTATTAAGCTTTTTAAAGATCACTTATGAGAACACTGAGAAACGAAATTGGAGCCTTTGCGTGTATACAGTGTAATGTTATAAAGCCATGTAGTAATCGATATATCAGGAAGGTAGACCGGACAGGTTGAAAGCAAGTATGTGGGGATGCACCTACCCCCATTTAAAAGGGAAGAAGTCTGCTAGCTAATGTCACATGCTGTGATATCAGCTCCGTTTCGGTTTTTGACATATTACGTACCGGTATCGTTAATTGTTGCCCTAAGTGTCAAGGGATAAAATAAACTAAATATTTCGTTTTTAAAAAATGAAGAAAAACAGAAAACAAAAGAAAAGGGGAGATAAGGTAAACGGCAAAATGGAGGAAAGGGGAAGGAGATCACTAATTTACATCAAAATACCCTGTTAATTGTTGATCAGTTTGCTGCTGATGGGTGTTTTCCCCACGCCCCCTTGGGAAAAAACCTGCCCCGATGGGAAAGAAATCCTGCCGGCCCCCATGCCTGTGGGTTGTAAATTCTTCAGTGGGAGTCCCTATAAATTTTGTTTTGAAATGCCATGGGAGTTGCCTAAACGATAGCCTTTCTAGCAAAGTAGCTACATCCACCCTTCGATGCTGAGTGTGTTGTATTGTCACGGACTCCTCGTTTGCGAACTAATTCGGGCCTCGACGTACAAACTTCACGTCCGCAATGCCTGCAGATTCCGTCGCGCGCTGGTTGTTTTATCTTCAGTATCACCCGTACTTCTGAAAAAGAGTCCAATATTTGCACATGTGAAGGAGAAGAGGAACACTTACCATCCTGAGAAAAACTTGAGCGTGAATTCGTACACACTGCAGAAAAAAGAAAGAAATTCTGGGTAAATGTAAAATGCATGATGTGCGCCCGAAGAAGGACAAAAAAATCGGCCCGCGACGTTCTGGTGCCCGAAGTGGTTGGCGGTGTCTGTTACGGGAGGGCGAAATACAACACCGCTCGCAGGACCGACGAGCAGGAGGAACATCAAGGGTTTTGTAGGGCACTCAAAGATGCATGAGAGGGGGGAAAAACCGCACATGAGTATTAAGGTGACGGAACGACCAGCGGGCTAACCTCGAGTTATGAACTCGGTGACGGGGGTTCCCAGAGCGTCTGTGGCAAATTTCAGACCCACGGATTGACAGTTATACCTTTTGTGCCCCCCCCCCAAATTTAAAACCACGTTCCGCATTTCGTATTGGGCAAAGGCCTAGTGAGCCAGTCTGGTATTTCAAAAAGCCAAGGTCTTTCGGGAACAAAGCGCGCGAGTCAGTATATGGCTGCGCTGATAGGACTGGCTATTGCGCGCGCGTGCAGCTGTTCCCAGATAACCTCACACTGAGCATGCGCTCTTGGAATACCGAACTGGCTCATTATAAACGACACATTTCCGTCAAGGCAATGGTTAGTCATACACTGCATTCCATGAATGATAAAAGCAAAACAAACCAGAAAACAGCAGTATTGCAAACATGTTAACCCCTTTTTATATGAGGGAGTATGCAAAACGACATTACAAGTGGTAATCATATTTGGTCGGTGATCTTGTCCGAAACTTTTCGCACACTTCTGCATCCTCGAAATAATGTTTACTTGCGTGATACACTATGTGCTCTTGAAATCATGGCTGTATCTTGTTTTCTTTTATTCCAGCGTCTCGTTCCCATGGCAGATGTACCTACCACAAGCTCAAGAAAAGTGGTGCAATTGGCCACCACACAGACTAAGGTCACAGCATTTCTGGCAAACGTTTTCGCTTCTACAAAACTGCGTTGTCACTCACAGAAGGGCTGCCCTCAACATTTTAATAATGTAGTAACTTTTCGGAGACACTTCGCTTTGCATCACTGACACTGGCATTGTCAGCAAATTTACAGACCAAAAGAGTGAACAGCCATCGCGAACATGTAAGACAGGATGACAAATAAACGAGTGGGTTCAAGACAGCTGCATAGAGTTGATCAACAACCAAATGACATGTGTATCTCATTTAAATTTCAGGCATTGAGGGGAATTTATTACCAAACTTCCCTGTTTCATAATTCCAGAGTGATAGATTAATTATAAATTCCAATTGTCGACAAGATGATGGTTTCGTGCAACACCCATTATGCCAAGACAGTTCAGCCAACATAGATACTGACGAACTCGATGCGCGCGTGTGGCCATGAACCATAAATGACCAGTAACACAAAACCTTACTTGAATAAGCCACTTGCAAATCAAATTTGAATAAAATTTGGTACACCGTGTTGTCTGATTGCACAGAAACGTAACAATTTGAATTCACCAGACTAAAAACATTGTTGCTATACCTCGTGATTCGGGGCAAGCTTTCGCATAGCGACCACCATCTCTGGAATGGACTGGTTCCATTGTGCCGTTCTTATCCATTGAGAACAGTGTATTGTTGCAAGGCATCTCTTGTGTAACTAAGCAAAAACTTGCCCCGAACCACGAAATATAGCAACAGTGGTTTTAGTATGGAGAATTCTAGTTGTTATGTTCACGTGAATTTAAAGAACTAAGTGTACCAGATTTTATTCAAATTTAACTCGAAAATGGCTTATTAAGTTGAAACGTCCCTCTCTAGTGCTGCCGGTAGTTAGTGGCTTTGCAGATGAAGAAGGATCAGGCATGGGACCGCCGAGTTATGAGGGGGGGGGGGTCGCCAGGGCCCTCCCCCACTGCCGTGCTCCGAAAAAGCTCGGTTCCTTTTAGGGTTAAATTAATGGAGCGCGGTTTGCGTTAATTCTCCATACCCCTAATATCACGATGGTATGTACAGTTTAATTATAAGGGCTATGACCAAACAGCCAACATAGAATTTCAGTACGGCTGAATGCATCAGTGTTTATTTACATATATTTCTGCAATTAATTTGGCAAAGGCAATGTTTCTAAAACATATAAGGCCTTGGCTAGACCTATACAGGTTTTCGAACTGCTTTGACCTTTTTTTAAACTGTCTTGCGGTAAGGCTTGTCCACTGTTTCATACGCATGCATCTCCTTTAAGCACAAAATGAACGCACTAAAAAAACGATTAGATGATTTTTATCTCACAAAAAAAATTTGGGCACAAGCCTGCGAAGTTTTGACATGACATTTTCAGGTAGCATCCTCTTAATGATCACTCACATGGATCTTTTCTCAAAGTCCTCCAAAATCCAAGAATCATTCACGATTTTATCCTCAAAATTGTCTCTGGACAGGTTGGTCTAACTTCACAAACCAGATACCATAACATTTTCATGAAAGCACAGTACAAATATAATGCATTATCAAAATCGGCATCATTATTATGACCACCGTAAACCAACGTAATCCCCAAACATCAATATTCTTCCATTTCAGTCCCAGGCAAAAACCCGCCATAAGTAGACAAAAATCGTACATGAGTTCCCCCAGGACGATGACCTTTTAACGGACAAAACTCGCAAGTCCGGATGGGTTTAGTTGGATAACTGGCTAAATCGTCTGTAAGCTGATGTTTGTGTCTTTCAAAATGCTCTAGTGATTTTATTCCAGTTGGCTTTGGAAGTAACACCGCAATTATATTATCTATTTTTGAAAATAGCAATCGTTCTCCAACGATGTCTGAGTGGTAGGTTCAGATGTTTTTCTGCCTCAAATTTAATGATTGAATGCATACTTTACTGATAACTGTCAATGTTACCGACCAAACGACCAGCCAACCGAGCGACGGACAGATCGATAGCTTTGACATGAATGGAACTAACAGTATGGCACCGTGTGGAAGGAAATAAAAAGAAAAAAGTAAGCTATGGCCAACGTTGTACGTTATAAATTCTTCCGTGGAGCTTGCTCGAACGGGGTTTTTATACTTACGTTTGGTTAAATGAGAATTTATGAACAGCAGTGCCAAGCGCCAAATGGCATGCCTGATTTAATATTAATTCTTACTTTTAAGCTGGTTTGACTCGATCTAGGCTATTGAAAAGGCCAGTAATTCAAAATGGAACTGGATTTTAATTTCGAAGTCAAGTTATTTCTTATCGTAAAATTAAATCTAGAAACCAGAATAAAGAATCCAGTGAGCAATATCTTAAGGAAATAAGCCTTCACCAGTCTTAAAACAACCTAATCAAAATGTTGACTGATTTTCCTAGTTGTTCAAAATTGACGACGGATTCAGTCAAACACCTACGCTGACTTTGGCAAATCATTCTTTTTGACAAGATTCATATTCGATGCCTTTTGAAACATCAATGAACTGACTGAAAAAATCTAGTCAGATTGACTAAATTCCAGTTGCACCCTGCTGACCCTGAAGAGCCAGTCAAATTTTACTGAATTCTTGTCGGATTTGATTGATCCTTTTTAGAGTGTAAAGCGAAAGTCGTACATGATGACACAAAAATTGCGCCTAGTTGCCGCGTGGCCGTAAAGAGATTCAGACACTTTATCGTCGAACATCTTTATCGTCAAACGTCTTTGGAGACTGCAGCAAACATGGTACACAGAGAGTTGGCACGATTTGTTCATGTTCAACTTTCCCACTGTCTGTGTCGAGTCGCCGGCGCAAGGGCCTCCCCCGAAAGATAAAAAGAGACCCGAGCAAAAAAGGAATAACACCCAAACAATAAATGACCAAAAAATTAAAAGGGGATGGAAATCACCAACTGTCTTTAAAAAGAAATTCAAAATTAATCCCCACCTTCCATTTCATCTTTTTTAGCTGACGACTGTTTCCCAAGCCTCCCCACGGACTTGTTCCCCTTGAAAAAAATTGTTTGCCCCTCCCCCCAGATAATATCCTGGTGATGCGCCATAGGCCTATTTCGATTGGCGAACTGACATAACGAGAGTACATGGAGGTCCCTCTCGTTTGAGAAAGACCTAACGTATTGGAACCATTTAGTCCAATGAAACCACAAACGAAATTCATCAAATTCCGTAATTAGCTTAATTTCAAGAAATCGGTATAACCAACTCAAAAGGAACTTCTTACGATTTTCATTTTGGAATTTTGGGCTCCCTATTATTTTCTCTTTTTTTTTCTTTTTTTCTTTTAATTAATGGCGTCACACATCGTTTATTGCGTACTGTCGGTGATCGTTACTGGTACTATATTGCATGTATCTGGAAACTAGGACCTATTTTTATTTGTGCAAGTTTCATGCTTGATATTTCATATATTCTGGGGCATAGCTACGAAGGACCACGTACTTGCACGGATTTCACTTACCTCAGGAGCCCCTGACCTCTTTGAAATCTTGAAATGAACACACCCTAGGTACTGGCCGAAGTTTACGTCTGTAAAATACCCTTTGAATTAGTGAGACAAAATTGAAAATAAGGTTGAATGAGAAACAAAGGTGCACTTTGAAGGTTTGTATGAAAAACAAACTGATTGCATGCAGCGACCCATTAATACGTCCTATGAATTTTCCTTAACACGCAACTTACTGCTCCTCTCCTTTTTATGAAAACTGTTTGACATCCCTTTCGGGTCAGTGCTATTGTTAAACATTAAAATGGTCCTTGTTTTACCAAGTAACTGAGGGCGCTGTTGCTGTGATGTCAATCAGGGAAGACACTGCTCAGTACGTACATTTAAGTTTTTGCTCATTGATAACATTTCTGAAAAAGGGTTTCTCGTTAGTTTATTGCCATGCATTGAAATTTTTTTCCCAATCCATGTATAGCATTGAATTGAGCAGTGTTGCTTATGAAAATGGAAATCTTCATCAGCATAAAACCAAAATGGGTTGTGAAGAAAACGAAATGCATTAATTGCACAGATCCTTAAAGGAAGCCAGCCATGGAGTACACTGGTTCTACTTTCAATAAGTCGTGTTATCAAATCGACCTATAGGCCTGAACATTCTACAGCTGGTCAGGTGGTATGTCACCGCAGACGTCAATAGTGGGCAGCATCATAGTTTGACAGACTGGCCATATAATCGTATTTCGTCACTTCAGCTTCACTCCATTGTAAAAAAAAAGTCTTTGGATGATAATTTGAGGCCAGTTTATACTTGTCGCGAAAGCTAACACAAACGCGACTTTGTGAAGTCAGATCAAAATTCGCGCTGTAAATTTGCAAAAGTTGAACATGTCTTAAAACTCGAGCGATATTTTGCTGCAAATCTTTTGTGGCTTCTTATTAACTTCGCTTTCACATTCGCTTGTAGTATGAACCAGCCTACTCCAGTTCGCACGTCCGATGAGGTGGTTGGTCATTCAGATAGTCGGTCATTTGGTCATCTGGGAGTTTGATTCATTTGTTGGTTGGTTATCATGAGCTTAGACAGTCGGAGAGTTCGGAGGTGGTAGATTGCTGGTCAGTATAAGGCTGATCCGAATCTGTTGTCTAGAGCTAGGTCTAGGTCCTCACTTTATTAGAAATGCGTGGAGACGCGTAGACAATAGACCTAGCCGTAGCTCTGGAAGCCCATTTGGGACACGGCCTAAGTCTGCCGTAATTCAGTTGACCATTGGGTTAGTCTGTCAGCAATCTTTCAACTGACGTGCTCCGTGTGAGTCGCTAGTCTATCATTCAGTTAGTCAAACAGCATGCAGGTACGTGATCGGTCAGCCAGAAAATATTTACAATATTTCTAAATAAAGATCTCGCGTGAAAGAACTGCAAATTACATATCTCAAACAAACAAACTTTGGAAAAAAGTAAAAAGCAAGTTCAAAAATGTATCTCATAAAAACGAACTTCGAAAAACATACTTCATGTAAACGAACTTTGCAAAATATCTCCACGTTTTGAGAAGATACTCAATGGCTCTTCAGGGCTTTCGTATGTACCGACCGTTGTGACTGTCGAAAATTTGCAAGTATGCTTTACAAACGTAGGCCTGTTTGTAAATCTCCAGTTTCGATCACTAAATTAATAGTCATCATTACTTATCGCATTAACAGCTCAGTTTATTGATAGCTAAACTGAGCTAGTCTCAGTGGCGTATCCCTCTGGGATGGGGGCATGTTTGGAGACATGCTACCACATGTGAAAATAAATCGCAAGCTCTAGAAGTTTAGAAACGGTACCACCATTTTCCTTTGGAGGTGGATTCTTTTGTAGATGAAACAATTCAGACTGGTTGGTCTAGTCTGCAGGATCGCCACGACTAGGGTACAAAAAATACATTAGTGTAAAAACGCTGCGAGAAACTTCGTTAGAACAGGACTCATTCCCAAAAGGCAGCCCAGTGCTTATCCCATGGACCTCCGTGTTGCAGAAGGAAAGAGGCACAACTTTCCTACTTCGGACAAACGCACTGGCCTCCAAATAAACAGTCTGTCTACTTGATGGAACGTTTCCCCTGCGGGAAGATGATGGGATTTTCCGTGTTTTACCATAATATGCTGATTGACGCCATGCCGGCCTAATGGTATTGTAGTCGGCATGATAGTAACGAACGCCGACGGCACGTAAGACGTCAAGACGGAGACAGCCGAGGAAGAGACGCTGCGTGACGTTATTCCACTGAAGAATGTGAACATAATGGCATTTCTCATAGAATGCCTTTTCAGGTGGAAAGACCGCCTCTTGAAACCAAGCTGGTACCCCAGTTTGATGTATTATGGTCAGCTAGTTTATCGACAATTTGGGCTGCATATATAAGTTATAAGGAGAAAATGGGCGAACTGAGAGGTACTAACCGAGAAAGACATCGTTGTATGCGCGTTATGCCAACGTTTATGGCAAGTCAGCGCAGTCAGTAAAGTTGAACCCCATCCAAGTTTCCCAACTGTCTGCATCAATGTTCACGTTACGTCACGCGTCTTTCCGTACCACTGTGTATCGTCTTCGTCTCTTTACTTCGATATGAACACCAGGCTTTATTTTCGAAGAAAGAAACTCAGGACTAGCCGATTAAGATTGAAAATCACTTTGAGTTATGATTTAAATAGTTTCACAAAGAACCGCTTCCCTGGGAAAACCGAGTGAAATCTCGACCTATCGGAGTGAGTAATTGGTTGTCACTGAACGATGAATGACACTCAAAAACGTTCCAGTTGGAAAGAGTAAAACCTCACTTGACTGAAAGAGAATTTTGACTTTTTGGAATTTTGAGAGTAACGTACTTAGGTCATAATGATTTTGAACGCTGAGAATTAATGAAAGCCATGACTATATTGATCGAGAGAAAGAACAACTATTCTGTCCCTTCGATTTTTGGCGGTCGTTAATCATTATGCCAAGTATTCTTCCTTTGGAAAACTCTAATTGTTCAACTACTTTTATCGTTGTCGTTGGGCAGTAGTGACCCCCCCTCAAAGACGGTGACGGCTCAAACAAATTCATTGTCAAAACTATGTGAGATCCACGGCAACGTGTAAAACATGTTTGCTCCTCTTCAAGACTCTTAAGTTCTCAGGTAGGCTGCGTTTGAAAGAATAAACCACGACGGGCCATCGATCTCTGGATGAAACCTCTTTGCGAGTCTTCCTCACGTCAGTCTATCACACTGAGTGTTCAAACCTACCCTCGGTGTTTCTGGTGCACTCAACTGCTGCACACGCGTTCCTGTCATGTCATATTTACAAAAAATACAACATAGTTTGAGGTTAGATAGTCGACATTCGCCCCCTGAAGTATTGGAACTGCGCTTTGCCTCGGGAACTAATTTGCCAACTTCCAATCGACTATCAACCGAAATCAATCTTGCCAAGGCCGGGTCCATACTTCAGGAGAAAGCGAAGCAAATGTGACGTCACAAAATGTTTGCAACGAAATTCGCTTTAATAGATGAAATACAATGTATGTTCACCTTTTGCAAAGTCGCAGCGCGAGTTTTGTTCTGTCGTCACGCTTTCGCATTCGTGTGCACTTCTGCGCCAATTACATTTGTTGTTGAATACCTTACATATATCCCATTGGCATTACCAATTTTAAGCATCATTTGCATTATTTGTAGCATGCATGTACGTGTACTGCCAGCCATCTTTTCACGACCGAGTACGCTTAGGCTTCACCCTGCGACAGGTCCACAAAATGCAGGAGTACAAACTTCCCAGCCTTAGTTTACTGCTCTTCGGTATTAGATGTTGCCTCGATGCTGGCTATGGACGGTTCCTATGTCCTGCATCAATACTGCTGACTGCAAAATAGCCATCATCCACAAAAATAAAGTCTGACGTCGTATCTAAAATGCCCCTTCCAACTTTTAAGTGCAGCGAACACACGTCCATTGTTTTTAAACAGTGCAAGTTGAGACCAATATAAAAAAGCGAAAAAGCAATGTGTAGTTTCACAAATTTAACGACGGAACCGTCCACGAAATAGGTCAGTTAAATGTTTGTGAGTTTGGTTCTTTTTTTTAGTTACGTGACCTTTTTTAATTACTCAAGTGTCTGGGGATACAGCATGTACTTTCCTCTGGGAAAATGATTTTATTGCCAGTCTTGAGAGGAGACTATAGTCTTAAGCCTCTTGGAAGCTTCCCGTATTAAGTTTGTCGGAATTTACTTCCCCTCCAGCAAAACAAGTAACAGGCGCGTGATGACCACTGGAGCAGTACTCTAGCATGTTCTCCGATGGCTATAGTATTTGGTCTCATATTCCACGACCACACATTTTCAGTGGCTTTACCGGGCTTTATATTGAACGATAAACACAAGCGGACAAAATTCATGTGATTTTTTTAATAGACCATTGTACACATCGCATGGAGGGAGGAAATTAACAAGGACAGCTTCTTCTGAAGTGACGAATTTTTGAAACAGTAACTTCCAACCACCTATATACCCATGAATCCGTCCAACCACTTTTTTTTCAAGTAGGCCTAAATACTGTAACCGTCACACTATGTAGCTTTCAACTACAGCCGTAGTCAGGTCTGAAGTCGTTTCGAAAGTGTTGGCGCTTACCCGTCCACATGGGGCAACGCCTCATCTTGCATCGATTTTCTCGAGAACTGCATATCTGAGTATGTTTTAAGTTACCGGTAAAATACCCACAAACCTTGCAAGCTTTTGCAGAATCAGCCAGAAGAGAAAATGCGTGGTCAATGCTGGTTACGGTGAAAAACTTGTGCCGTAGTAGCCTTATGGCTGAAGGCGTAGACCGGCCAGATCGTGATAGACGTGGCTGTGTAATTATCCTTATTCAGCTCAGAAGGCCGGCATATTCGACTGCCAACCTCGCTCGCAACTTACCGGAGGGGCTTCATTACACCAAAATAATGAAAAATCAATCCCACCGCCAAAAGGGTGTGTGCACCAGTAATCTGAGGATTAGTTTCAAGAAAGCCGAAGCTAATGTCCACCTGAAAGCGTCTTGCTTTTCAGTTGGAAATCCTCGAAGCCTTGTGAACACAGCGTCAAGTATGGCGACGCACCAGAAATGACATCATTTGGTGAGCTTTAATCCAGGCAACCGGATGGTCATTTTTCATCATCCGTCGCAATTATGTATAATTGTCTCTTGGCAGCGAAAGACGAAACGCTTGGCCCCGGATGAGAGGACTGCATGACAAAATATTAACCTGTCCCATTTGACTCAGAGACCACCCAGACCCTTTCGAATTGACAGGTCCAACTTCATGATTGTGCCATGCACCGTCAACAAGCGCTAGCAAATACGATCTGCCTCAGAATAGAGTCAACAACCTGAAAATGCACTCCAAAACTTCAATAGGACCTTCGCCGATGAGGAGACTCTCACATCTCCTGTCATATGAGAAAAATAGTAAAGTCACAACCAGATGTCCAGAGGAAAACCTATGATATTGCTTTCATTTAGAGTGGAGTTAGCTATCTGTGTTTTCTCATCGGTGGTATACAAACAATATCGCGGCCAGTCTGTCTGTTCGAGCGGCACCGCTGTTTGCGTATACTTCAATCGCTCAAATTTTACACTCAGAAAATCACTTGAAATAAACGTCACATAATAATTGAAGATGATATATCACTTAACAAAATAATTGAAGTCTCTACATATTTCAGTGTCACCCGTTTGCTCCTCGGTAATCACACAGGTTCTATATACAGGTAGGCCTAGTCCTACTTACTCTACAAGAGTAAAAATCCCACAACGACGGAGCAGACCCTTATAAAAAATACTGCGTCTAAATAGAGCGCATGCGCAAAGCGGATTATTCAAATTAAAATGGCGACTACCCATGGATCTACATTTTGACAGCTTGCTGAATTACAAACAACGCCGTACATGTATCATTGTATGTCATCCTCGAGATAACAGATTCATTCAGCAGAGTCGAAGAATTCAATGTGTTTTGTTTTGAACCATTCATATTTATGCGGTAGGCCTCTGTAAAGCGTTGTAAATTTCTAACAAGTGAAGTGCGACCGTGTACGTGTGCAGGTGTGTGCATACTGTCTGGTGTGACTGGGACAGTGTGGCTGTGAGCGTCTCTGTGACGGTGTCACCATGAGGGAGGGAAAAACCCCTTCTCCGTGACCATGGTGTGAACATGGTGAATGTGACTGCTAGCTTGTACTTGTAGTCTGGAACTTGACGCACAGTAACATGTATACATTCATCATCATGGTGTAGTCCTAGCTGAGTGATACATGCGTGGAGAACTCGGAATGAGTAGGCCAAGTTGTAATTTTAGGCCCTTTTTAGCGGGGGGGGGTACATGTATGTGATGTGGACATGTGGTAGGCTACACAATGTATGATGTACATGGAGAACAGAGTACCAGGCGTGAATACAAATGAATGGGGATTGTTCAGTTTAAATATCATTTTAGGCAAATATTATACATGGAAGATTGATATGGGCCTATATATTATTACAATAATGTAGGAGCCCGGTTAATATCATTAATATAAAATTTTGGCATAAATATGCTTTAGTAATTTGTTGACATTTGTTGACGCTGAATAGCATGACCCGTACATGTATAGAGAGTTTTGACATGAGGAGTCACCATTGTTGGAAACGGTGGCAGGTACATGTACATTTTACCTACGTACATGTACATGTATACACGTACATGTGTTGTACATGCATTATTGCAGTTTGCCCACCCATAGACATTAGAGTATACTTGTAGCTGCACACTCAACATGTACTGTATACCTAATGATAATGAACAGCCATTTTGTTTCCAAAATTGGAAGCTGTTGCTACTCTCTCTACATGCAAACTACATGTAGCGGTATAATTGTATACATGTACATTCAAGATCTTTTTCATTGTAACTTTCGGAGTAATGATGTCATGATGTACATGTACCTGTGAAACATGTACAAGTGTAATGCGCCTTTGATCACTTCGGTGGAAAGGGCGCACTATAAATTCTAAATTTTATTATTATCATTACAAGTACATGTCTTCCGTCCTCCATGGTCTGCTAGATCTACATGTGTGACAGTCATGAGAATGATATGAATTGTGTGAGTACACCAAACCATCAGAAACTTCCCCGGGGCAGAAGAGCTTTTGAACTGTTCCAGAAATGGGGACAAGGTTCATCCGATAACTTACATATGAGGGCAGTACATGCAGATGTACATGTATATCTATTGTTCAGGACAACGATGCATTTTGGTTTCATCTCAGTTTGTTTTTCAGTTCTAAAGTCAAAGGCTGCAAACAGTTCTTGACAGCCTCAAGTGGGAAGTCTGCCTCCTATTAACTGAAGGATTGAGGAGTCATTTTGGGGAGAGTGTTGCTTGCAAATCCGAAGTTGGAAGTTGAAAACACATGATACACATGTACATGTACGTACATGTGCAGGTCCGTAAAAGTATGGTATCTGTAAAGATTGCTATTTTCTATTTAAGCTGGTGTCCCTGTTAGTACTCCATGTTGAGACTATGTTCTACAAAAGCTGAGTAATTTAAATGTTACCAGTTAAATAGTTCCCTGATACCATATGTTTTGCTTTGTACCAGCTTGGCAATGAAACCAGGCTGTGTTTCAGGGGACCTTGAAATTTTTCCACCACCAATCTTCATCTGGTTGTACATGTATACATGTATATGCACTTCAGCATTTTCAATTGATGAGGTTGATTTGTGTGATTTCAATTTGGATTCTCACACATTGTGACAAAACCTGTTAAAAGAAAGGTGACACCTGTGAATTTTGTTGGCAAATATTAGCAGGGAAAGGGGTTCAGTATCTTGGGGAATAGGTTTGGAAAGTAGGATAAACCTGCTGGTGTTTATTTGACACTTGAAAAGAGTGATGGCCGTGTGTGGTGTTCTTTTTGAGTGATGCTTTTACCTCCATTTGCAGAAGTTTGCTTTGAACTTTTGATGTGAGGTGCATCGTCTGGAAAGAAAGATGTCACGACAGCCGCGTCCAGTCATGCCACCTTCCCGTCCTGCTGGAAAGTCCCCAACAGCACAAGCTCTCTCTCTTCTCCAGAAGAAGCTGAACACGGCAGAGGCCGAGACCGCGAATCTCGTCCGCCAACTCGCCGACCTGGGCTTTCCGACGGATAGCAACCCTCAGTCAAAGAACAAGGACTCTGCTGAGCCAGTGGCCCCGTTCTTACCCTCCACGGCAGACAATGAAGCACTCCGGAAGCACTATGAGGCACTGGTTGGGCGGCTTTGCCGGACGGAGAGCCAACTGCAGACCCTGAAGCTCAACCTGTGTGCCTTGCAGGCCGAGAGGGACCTTGGGCGGGAAGGGGCGGCTTTGGCTGCGGCAACAGCGTTGAACGAAGAGAGCTTGATGCGTCACAGGGAGGCCCACGAAGACGAGGTGCGGAAACTGAACAAGGAGCTGGTCCGGACGCGCACAGAGTGGAAAGAGGTGTTGGAGCAGCGGAACGAGGCAGACGAGGAGGCGAGGAGGTTGAGCATTGCCCTGGAGGAAGCAACCACTGCCAAGGTACATGTAACTATGGCGACAACATGTACGTCCTGTAGAAATGTGATAATGGGGGGAAACACATTCTCCCATTGGATATCGGCGACCTCTATTAAAATGTATTTAAACAATAAATGCTGCCGATATCCCAAGCTACATGTACATGTACACATACATGTACCACTTAGTCCTTCTCTTTCATCGTTCCTCTTGAAAAGTGTCGTCCAAATTACATGTACATACATGTACATGTATTAACTGATTTTGTACTTTTCATTTCTGTTCCGCTCTCCCTTTGTGTGCGTGTTGGGGAGAATCCCCTAGTATATCAGCTTTGACAGTGAAACGTGCACATGTAGCTTTTCAAATCAGTGAAGTACATGTACATGTAATCATTACTTTATATTGTAATCAGTATAATGCTTACCAGTGCTGTAAAGTCTCAGTGTGTTCAGCATCACACTTCAGTATTGCACCTGGGCTTTTGATTGTAACTTTTTGCTCGCCAACTGCTGTAGTTTTTCATGCTGCTTTTTTATACATTTACTGGTACAAAATGAGAATAATAATCAGAGCATTTATAATGCCCACAGTCATGACAGTACTGTATCTGGGAAGTCCTATTCAGAGGTGCAGATTTATGTCATCCCTGCACATTGGGCACACTCATCTTCTGAACATTCCTTAAACCATCTCACTTTCTCAGCTCCCTGGGGAGTATACATGCACTAGCCTGATGTTGCCATTTTAGTGCAAACGGCTGAACATAACCGTGTCTGTCCTCATACAGGTACCGGTAGGTACCCATTTACTCCTGTGTGGCGAGAGACACATGGATGTACACTGCAGGGGTAAGGAGACTTGCCCAAGATCACATGGTGCTACCAACTGGATTCGAACCCCGTCCCAATGATCAGAAGCTACAAACCCAAACCACTAGGCCACATGCCCCCCCCATGTGCATGTACCGTATATTGATCCCATTTTATACATGTTGTGAATGATCATTAGTTACATGTATGTTGGAAGGGCAAATTTGATCTCCCTTCCAAAATATTGAGGTGTGGCCACTAGCTAGGATGTGCTTCAAAGACGTCCAGATTTGTTAATTGACAAAAATGCTGTCCAGCTTACTTTTTTCCACATCAGAATCAAGTAAAATGATCTGTCCAAGTCAGTGACATTTGAGAACACCATGGCAGTATAGATGACTTGTAGATATTCCCAGCTGTGTAATGAAGAATTGTTTTAAAATAGAGGTTTTGTTTTTAAAATAATTGCATGGTCACCCCATTGCCTCCATGTGTTGAGAGATTGTAATTCAATCTTAACCTAATCAAGATAATTATGATATCTGCGATTGAATCTATTGGTAAATTGAATGAAACACTAGAGTGCAAAGTGTTAATTGACAGAGCCGGCAGTGGTGTAAATGAATCGGATGTGTTGCTTACGCCCAGTTAACTGGGGGAGTATTCACATTACTTCCATGGTGTCAGCCAATGTCTCATCAGCCACCTGTCCCGAGGAGAGGCAGAAATAGTCTGGGACAGATCATTTTTGCGTCCAAAAATTGAAAGCCCCCATTTTCTTGCATTTAAATCTTTAAACAGTGGTGACTAATTTGCAAGTTCATCCTTTCAAAACATTGACCATAATGGAAATACGGGCTCAGACATGTCAGAAAGCAACAAAGAGTACATTTACAGTATCAGTTTAAAAATGTTCATCTTGGGAGTGGGCAAACCTGGAGTATATGTAGTATGTGTGGCCTTTACTTAGAAAGAACAGCCATTTCCAGCATGTCCAGGCTCTCTGTGGTCCTCTGTCAGGGTTTTTGTTTCAACCCTTGTCCCCTCTCCCAACCCCCTCCCCTACTTCGATTTGGTAAAGTTGATCTCGCAATCATTGCCCTCTGGGCTTTATGATCAGTGAATGATTTTGAAGGCAGCATTTGAGTTTAAGTGATGTCTTGTTTCATAAATTTGACTCTCAAAACTACATGTACATGCACCGGCACCGGGAATTCTGCCTAAACCAATTGATTGATGGAAATCTGATGCAGTATGTACGTGTACACGTAGGCCCACCGATACATGTACTTGTACAGTACCAGTTACTACAGTATGTGGTATATAGGCCCAAGAAACGATTGCACATGTGCATATACATGTACCGGTATGTACATGTAGCATGTACACACCGGTACATGTACATGTATGCAGAAAATGTTGACCCTGGCTGGTCCTGTTTTGGGGCATCATTTTTATATCTCTCTGTCATGTCTGTAAGCAAATTCTGGACCAACTTGTGGGAACAAAAAGTTGTCCCCAAGATACGTGTACGTACATGTAACTACCTGAACTTGTACATGTATGTACATGCGCACTGTATGTATCACTCCATTTGGGTATAGTGTACCAATACATGCGACCTATCACAAAATCAACTGGATTTTAACTGGAGGTGTACATGTACATATACATGTACGTGTATTGGTACTTCTGACAGATCCTTACATTGCATTGTTATTTTCATTTTTTTTTCTCTTTGTACACATCAACAGTCCGAACTGGCGGTAGCTTACGAGGATTTGATGTCAAGTAAACAGAAGATTAACAAAAGGAACTCGGAGGTAAGCAGCAATGACCAATGATAAACACTGAGACCCAAAGGCCTGTGATCATATTTGAATCTCTGAATTTCGCAAAATGACAGGTGTGTAGGTGCAGGTACCATACATGTACATGCATGAGTTTGTCTTTTAGAAGTAATTGGTGAGAGAAATTGATTTGTTTACCCATGTATGTGTACAAGAACATTTCATTAATCATTCACAGCTGATTACATCACAACTACCTATTACCAAAGCCGGTCTCCTTTGAGTGGTCCGGCCCCGTGTTTGTCGGCACTTGGGAACAGTGGATTGCCCCTTGCAATCAATTTCAGCAAAGTGCGCAAATTTCTTGTTTTTTGTGTGTTTAATTCATGCTTCTAGTTTGTCCAGCACAATATTGCAGCCCACTCAATCACAAGTAATAGTGTTCATAAACTGTAAACTTGCACAATGCACTGTCGGAGTGCTCTTGATCTTTTTTTCTGGAAATACATACATGCAGATATACATGTACTGTTTTACCAGAATGGATTTGTAACTGTACATGAATTGCATGCATTTATTATAAAAAGAAAGCACTACGGTAGAGTAATCCAGTGAAAACACTCCCCTTGGGCGATCTTTGAAGCCTGTACCAGTATGATGTGGGTAAAAAAAGGGGTTTGGGTTAGACTGGAACGGCAAGAAAACTCCGACGTTTTGATGTGACTGATCGATACTGGTATTCTTAAGCACTTATTCTCTCTAAGACTAACATATTGTACTTTATTTACTATGACATTGTTTATTAATTGCATGCATTCACCAGGGATCTGCATGTACATGTCTGTGCTTTTGAACATGTATGTATGGAAACGGCGCGATAATTATCCATTATTACTTTTATGTTACATGCCTTTCAATACTACACCGGGGAATAATGTACTCGTATGTCAGTATGGAAGTAAATGCTACATAACAGAGACTGAAAATATCAACTTGGGGCTTCTAAAAAGTGATGTCTACTCATCCATGATGTCAAAACCATTTGAGACTACATGTACACAATGTACGTGTATTTTACATGTACAATGTACATATACATGTATGTACATGCAGGTCTGTAAATGTACATCCCAGTAGTCTTTTCACAAATCACATGTACAACGTACATGTACTTGTACATGCATGACATGTACGGTTTAATAATGGCCATTTCATACTCGGTGTACACATACATGTACATGTACATGTACATGTACAGTACATGTACCAATATGCCTTGTAAATGTATGTACATGTACTGGTATGTTGAATTGCATTCACCAGGGACACATACCGGTATACATTCAGCTGTTGGATGATATTGCAGTCAGTCAGTCATGACAGTAAGGTGTCTTCAAGAAATCCAAAGGGGATAAGAGGGAATCCATGAAATGCATCAAAAAAACCCAAACAGAAAACCCAAACCCCAAACAAACAAAATGATACATGTACATGTATGCATGTTCATGTACATGTACAGTCAATGAAAGCGTCATGCATATTGAAGCATCTGTACAGTCAGACAGTGAATGTGTGAGCAGTAATTGCAAACACTTTGTGTCAGAGAAATCTTTGATGCCTCATTCTGCCCATAGTGTACAGGTGTACCAGTTGGGTTTAATGACCGAAGAAAAACCATCCCACTATACCCTTGAGGTTTGAGTTTGCTGGTTTTGGCCAATTATCTCCCTTTATTTAGCTTTTTTTTTTTTTTAATGAGAAGCTCTTCCGGGCTCTTGGGGAATGAACGACAGAGTCCCAAAGTTCACACTGTATTCGGATATGATTTCATTATGAAGTTACATGTACACATGTACATGTATACTTATTTTGTTCTCTTGTCCCATGGCTCATCTTCCACCTTAAGTTAGCTGGAATGATCCATCAATGTGACCATTGCTGGCTGCTAGTGATCTGATTGTGTGCAAAGGTTCACATGCATGTACATGTATGGTAGTGCTGGTTTTGGCTTGTTGTCTATTTTTTTTTCACGTTGCATAAAGCTACCAGTACAATACATGTACACTGTACATGTAGATGTACACGAACTGCTTCTGTGTAGGATTTGAGGACAGTCAGTTGATCACTTGATTCTTTCTTTTAAAATCCATCCAAGATTTCATCAGAGTATATGGAAAAGCATGACTCATTTTTTTTAATAGTGAAAACGTGACCTATTTGATGGCTTAAATGTACATGTATGTAATTTTTGCGTGGCATTTCCGTGGGAGACCTGCATATAATAATAACTTCAGAGTTACATGTATGAATGACTGTAAGCCTACAATGCACATGTACATGTTGAGAGTAACTGGCCTCTTCCCTGCATCAAACTTGTAATATACATGCATAATTTGTCCTGTCATTTAAAAAGATGGAGTAGTCTGTGCATGCATTTAATACTTGAAACATTACTGAGCAGAAAGCTTAAAGCATACGTTACATGTTTTTAAAATATATTTGTATGTACATGTATGCTAAAAGTTTTCCACTTGGACATGTTGGGGGATGGAGGGATGGAGGTTGGGCTGCTATTGATTCAATGGATTTCATACCAACAGGTAGTTGAATGTTTTCCCTGAAACCATTTCCTTAGTATTAGCTTTTTAAATCACATTAAGGCTTTTTGCGTCAATTGCAACATGTAAATTTAAGACAACTTCATACAAGAGGTTGCACATGCTCGATTTGGGGCTGAAAACAAACTTATGAAATATCCTCGAACATACATCTACCCAAACATATACAGCTGGTCCTACATGTTTGCAGTTTATTAACCCTAACTCCCCAAGAGTGATTTACTAGGAGCCATACCCATTCACACAAATTCCAACACCATATGGTAAACTGTGCACAAAAGCTGTTGGACTTTATTTTGGGTATGCCTGAACCCATGTTAAAGCACAAGCAGTTTAGGGGCACAGTAACCAGTGCCACAAATTCACACACTTTGTGTTACTGGTGTTCAATTCTGTGTGGTTAGGGAAGGTTAGGGTTAAACAATTCAATTTTGTAGTACATGTACATGTACAATTATTTTCAATTCTTATACATGTACATGTATATACATTTAATACCGCCCATGGACATCAGACAAGTGGGTATTTCTGACTGGAATTTGTGGTATATTTTGTTGCAATGGCATAGTATTTCTGTTCGAAAGCAACATTGTCGATTGTGTGTGCACTTTTTTGTCTACGTAAAGGCTGGTTCATACATGTACATGTACCGGTACTTGGCACAAAAGTGAACACAAACGTGAGTTTATTCATGAGGTTACCGTAGATCAAATACCGGTAGTCACATTGTGAACATGGCGAATTCAACAAAAGTTGAACACGTTTAATCTTCAGCGAAATTTTGTTGCACTTTGTATGTTGTTGCAGATCCTTTGTGACGTCCAATTCACTTTGCTTTCACATTCCCCTCTAGTATGACCCGGCCTTAAGGCTAGAATGAAGGTGTGAGTTGAGATACATGTATTTTGTTTGGAGTTTCAAAATGTGCATGTTGTTCTAGTCTGGATTTAACCAATTCGATTACAATACAGCTGTACCTGTATTTCAATTTCTTTGCTTAACATGTTAACAGGCAAAAATCTTAACTTTGCTCAGGGTGTCCAATGATCACGGTGAGTGCCATGCTTGATAGTCCCGTGCCATTTTTGGCTTTCTAGTTGCGAGAGGAGTTGGCTAGAGAGGGCAGCCTTCGCCGGAGCCTGGAGGACTCCCATGGTGCCTTGCTGGAGCGCGTCAGGGAGATGGAAGAGCTTGTGGAAAGCGAGAGGCAAGAGGTATAAGAGAAATCTATCCAAGCTGTCTCACCCACCCAGGGATACAAGGAGTTTATGTGGTTGCTCATCCTATAAATTCATGTCCAAAACTTTGACACTTTGGTGTTCCTGTTTCACCTGACCGACGTCATCTGACATGGACGTACATGTACATACATTCATACATCATTGAAACGACCTTCAAACTAATTTCATTTGATTGGCAGGTTTACTTTATGAGTTCTTACAAAATCATGTACAGGGTGTATCAGATGTGACTTGGATATAAAAAAAGTGTTGGAGCCCAAATTTATAGAATGGCTCTAGTATCACGCAGGAGCACGTACGGACATGATCATGCATGGCTGAATGATGGGTTGGATGGCCAAGCACAGTACCTGCTGCTGACATTTCAACATAATATGTAATCCCCCAAGTTTGTTTTGTACATGTACCCATGGACAAAGTCTGAGAAGTCTATGGGGGCAGACAGTGTGTTAAACCTGATCTTAGCCACTGTCATACATGTAGCTGTGTAAGGCTATTTGGTATCACTCCCTGGGCACTGCCAGGAGTGTTGAAATAAACACAGCACAAATATTGTTCAAATGACCCTAATGAGTTGGCATTGTGTTGGTGTCTCCTCACTGGCAAAGAAGGGACAGGCTGGTGGGGAGGTTTTGTTTTTTTTTACTGTGATCATGCGTGTACCTATTGTACATGCGAAGACCGTATACATGTAGCCGTATACTCCCAACAAAAAGGAGTTATAGCGTGCATGCTCAGCACGTCACGTGCTGAATGGGCATAAACCCCTTTGCACACACACGCAGTGATGAGACCCCACCAGAATTTGCTCTTTTGCACGCTGCCACCATAGGCATGCAGAGCCTCGATCTGGTACATGTAGCTTTACACACTAAATATACAGTAGCTGGTTCATTGATTTGCGAGTATGCTGCTTAGTAATTTTGCATGTGCTGCTTGGTTCTTATACCATGTGATGGAACAATATTTCAAAAAGCTGCGCTGACGCGATTCTGATGCAATGATACAAGCTGCCAGTTTGAGGCTCTGAATGCCCATGGCAGCAACAAATGAAATGCCATGGCTGTGTGAATACGGTATACATGTACATGTATGCCATCTCTTGTTCCAGTACGGAGTGAAATGAGATGTTTTTCAAAACTGTCTTATTTTCTTGAAATTAAAACACAAGAAGCTCAGGGTTATCCCAAGGATCTCAAAATGATCATGATGGGACAAGAAATGTTTGTGTTCTGGGCTGAAAAAGAGAACAGGGTACATGCAGTTGTATCAAATATGGTCTCTTTTGAATGTGATACTGTACAGTATGCTTTCCCCACAAAAAGGTTTCAAGGGCAAACCTAGAAAACAAAATCTACATGTAGACCTACTGTACAAGTAGGTGAATTTTGAATGCACTGATACATAAAATGAAATCATGAAATTTATTCTGTAGATCTAGGATGCTGATACAAGATGAAGGCATTCCAACTGGTACAATAGTAATCTCCGTTATTGACTAATCTACTGTGTACATATACATGTACATGTATGTGCCAGAACCAGGTTTGCAGTAACAAGGTTTGTACATGTATGCAGTCGTTTGGCCCATAGCATAAAAAAATTCCTGCATGTTTGCAGTTTCCCCAAGAATTTTTTTCTTTCTTCAAGGTGAAAGATTATGCTTGGTCAGATTGTCACAGATTTTTATGTGCATGATTTACACCAAGTTACATTTAAGTGTACTGACATATTTCTCCCTGAGGGAAACAGGAAAGCAACACTTGAACTATAGGCTTGAAATTTCAGTTTTGATGTAAATAAACCAGGCAAAATTGTCCCAAAATAAGCTCTTGAAGTCACTTGATGTAGATCAAGTGACTTTAATGATTTCAGTGGCTTTACATCTGATAAGGTTAATACACTGTACATCAGTACATCCTCCATATCGGTACATTTATATGTTCCATTGGAGAAAAATACAGGGGAATCGTACCCTGTTCCTGGTTGTTTATTGCCCAAAGGGAGCTTTCGTGCACTATTATGCTTTCAATTCGTTAGGACGTGCAGCTCAGCAGTGGTAAAGTTGCACCAAACATTTTTCTGGGGGAGAAAAAGAATAACAATTCTTTTTGAAGCTGTTGGGCTTGCCATAAACACGCATTTGACTGGTCCCAGAAGGAGTTCCTATGGACTTCACACTCTCTCCTCTGACACCCACATGTACATGTACACGTACCTGTTTCTATTTCTGGTCCAGACTGTGCAAATACTCTGAATTAAGGGGAGGTTGGGACTGGTTGAGACTCGCTGGGAGGGACTGTGTTGCACTTTTAAAGTGATTAACTTTCATGAAATTCTATACTGATGAAAATACATGTACCCACCGTACATGTAAGATTATAATTGACATCAAAATACAATGAGGAGATAAGGCAGTTTTTGATGGACTCTTTCATTTCTCTGCTTCCCAAAATGTGTTAAAAGCCCCTGAATTGAGTCTCATCACCCGTCAGAATGGTTATGAAAGGTCACCCTGCAAACATAGCACATAGAGAAATCCTTGAAATTCCCTTCCCCTCAAAATGAAACAAACAGGATGCCTCCCAAATGGTACTTGATTTGCCGTTGGCTGATGCACAAAAAAGATGTACCTGTTTTTTGTGCAAGAGTGCTCATTAGCAAGCATTGATAAGTCTATAAGCTTGAAAGATGTACATGTACATGTGATACACAATGCATTGAACTACATACATACCGATGGTATACAGTAGTGTACATGTACACCTCACTTTGCCAGTGCTGTACTCAAATTCATTTCTTTGCCACTCTTTTCAGCCTTTTTTCACTGCCCCTATGGTGAAATGCCTTTGGATAGAATCAACCGCAGTTTATTGAGTCAGTGCATGAATTGTCGTTTTGGAAGACGAAGTAAAGAGAAAGCCAGATTTTGTTCTTTGTCAGCGAAATGTCTTAGGTACCCGGCACATTGTTATTACGGAAGCGTGCATGTGTAGATTGTATACATGTAGGTACCAGGAGCTGTGCCAGGAGAAATGAAAATATTTTGTTTCGGCATTGAAGCGACTGTTCTTCAGGATGTAGCTGCTTTGACATACATGTATCTCACTGCAAGCTGTTACGTTGCTTCAGTGTTATCTTGCCTCTAGGTGGTTTATTAAACACACATGGCCTCCTCTTCATATGGTGCCACACATATACATACATGTAGTTTATTCATTTATAAAGCGCAAATTTCCAATACAGATACTACTAGTAGTGTGTTCAAATGCGCTGTACAATGAAGACATTGAACGGGATTGAGCAAAGGGCATACGAGGGTGCCTCAGACAGAGCCAAACAACCCGCATCCACCTACTGTACATGTACATCTGTTGAGAGGAGACAATAAGAAGCAGATACAGTGTACATGTACATGTATCTTCCTCTTTCAAAACTTGAAATTTCCATCGTGTACCTCTCAATTTATGAGACTGTGAGAGCAGAGTGCTAAAAGCACTTATCAAGATACAGTCATGAATGCACCTGTCATTATATATACACACGCGGACATGTACTGGTACAATACATGTACATGCGTGCATGTATTCACAACTGTCCAGATGACATGCATACATGTACATGTATTACATACATGTACATGTTGTTCTTTTTGTTTTGAAAAAAGCAAGCAAATTCTGGCATTCCATCCCTTAACAGCCTTAGGGTTAAATCCTTGTGTTGAGTGCAAAGAAAAGAAAGTGTCCACGTTCCGTTATTCAACAAAGCAATAAGTGTGTTGCCTCTTGATCATTGCTCATCCAATACGAACACTGGAATGACGTCACACATGTCACATGCTTGTGCCTGCATCTAGTCCATGTTCTGCTTGTACTTGATGAAACTTCTTTTGTCTACAGTACAAACACACAGCTACACACATACATGTACCCTTTTCACGTAATACCGCAAACTCTCATCATAAATATCCAATTCTTTCCAACATCAAATGTGTCTATTCTTCAACCTTCCATTGTGATCTTTTTCTTCAAGCAACAATTCAATCTTCAAACATCAATCTAATCTTCAGGTATACATGTAGTTTGGATCATGCCAAATCAAGAAATCTACTAAAATCTACCGAACTCAGCTTTTCTTCCAACGATTTAATTGAAATCAGAGCAGCTTTTTTATAATACAGGAAAATGATAGTCCACCGTTAAAGGGTTAAAGGAAATAGCTACAGTCGTATGTTAATGTGAGGGATGCGAAATCTCCTTGATGTGGTTGAAGAACACAAAACTGCTCACTGGGGTCTTGGGAATACAGCCCAAATCTTTACCTCATTTAGGCTCTCAAACGCAAAGTTGTCAAACTTCCTGCTTTTGCTGTGCCTGGTGGCTATTACATGTACTGTACATGTAGGTCCGTACAATGACACACACACCCAGACAAGGTAAAGCCATACAAATAGAAAATCTGCTCATCTACCAGTAGCTTGATCCGGTCTGGTCTGATTTGATTCCTTTTTGGGGGGAGTCAATTTATTTGTGAGGGCAAGAAGTCTCGTTCATCTTTTCAATCTTGCTGTAAATCGTGGCTGGAGATACTCCTAGATGTGAGAAGCTACTATAGTGATTACAATGTACATTGTGTACGTTATTGCAACTGATTTTGTGTATGGTTTGTTCATCAACAATCTCCCAGTCGGTAAGACCGAATAGTCGGATATTCGATGGAATTAAAGGTCGAATAGTTGAACAGTGAATTATTCATTTCCTCGCGAGTACATACTTTCATATTGTACTGTACATGTACTCACTGTACATTTTGTATATGGTGTGCGAAGTGAGCAACTGTGAACTCATGATTACATACGGTATATGTATGCACAGTGGGCATATGCACCTACATGTACATGTATACATGCACCATGTATGCAAACGTATTACTTGGTAGAAGTGCAGTAATTGGAATAATTATGAGATCATGCACCCACCATGAAAAGTCAAGAAAAACGGAATCTAAGAGAAAACCTCACTATCATGAAAACTATGGATGTAAGTGATAAATGACTACTTTTTACGTACATGTACAAATGAATGTACATCAATGTATATACATTAGCTTTCTAAATTACTGAAATGAGTTTGTAAAGGTTGGCAGATATCTGAACAAATGTGTTCGTGTATTTGTAATTATATGAACTACATGTACAAAGAGAATCACACTGGACATGCTGTATGGATACAGTTTCACTGGGCATGTCACAAACTCTATCGTCCTTTGTAATAAATACATGTAACACACAGTGTAAGCTACACAGCAAGCTGTGAACAATCTCAGATGTTAAACATCCAAAGTTTAAATTTCCAACTATAAAGTGGCCAGCTTGAAGGAAACACCTTTCCATCTCTAAAGTGTCACATTTATTTTGACTTGTCAGGTTCAGATCCTGTCCAGCGACTGCTCAGAGCTGCGTGAGGAGGGGGCGCGAATCCAGAAGGAAAGGAGAAGTCAGGCCTCCCAGCAAGCCAGGCTTGAAGAGACAGTACGGACACTACGGGGAGATCTTGGTAAGGGGAAACTTTGTCTGGTAGGATTTCCTACCAGATTTTACCGGTATTTTCATGCCTTGTGAATGTGAGTGCGAAAGTGAATTCTTTTAAAAAAATTTCCCTTCCCTGTCCACCATGTTCACAGAGTTTCATCAAACTTTTAATTACATGTATAATGTACTGTGGTGTTCACTTCACTCACGAAAACAGAAATCCAGACAGAATGGTGTGAGCTTCTGCTAGAAGAGAGACAGATGCTTCGGCCTTTAGCTAAATCCAGTCTCAAACTCATTCAAGGATGCAGTGAGAAATCTAGAATAAACCCTAGCAAAGTGACCACCAAGGATCAGCCAAGGTCCTACATGTACGTGTACTTTGTAGAAGATAATTGTGATGTCTTGTTTTAAAAGTTCATATTTTCAGCTGAAGATACATGTATGTAGATGTACAGTGTACACTGTACGGTATCACACTGGATGCACATTATTTCTTGTGGAAGTTATCAGGTCTGCAGGTGGTCATACACGTATGCACTCATGCAGGATGGTATTTAATTTGGAAGAATCTGATACATATTTGAAATTCAGGCAAGTGGATTTAGAATTATTCCATCAGTGCAGGTACAGATGTATGTGGTGTACAATGTACGTACTGTGTGTACCAGGTATGTACATGTACAGTATGTCTCTTAGTCCTGGTTAGCTACATACATGTACTCGTACATGTAAGTCCCCCCTTACAGACAAAGAAAAGACAAGTTGCTGGGAAAAAATTATAACTTTGAACCCAGTGCATGCAAAAAGATTCTAAATTTCAACAGGAATCAATGCTTCGTACTCAGCCCAGTGAGTTCCCACCAAAAGGTAGGGCTGAGTCAATTCGAGTATTTCACTATTCGATTAGATTGTTGATGATTAAACCATACACAAAATCAGTTGCACTAATGCACACAATGTACATTATAATCAGTAAAATAGCTTCTCACATCTAGGAGTATCTCCAGCCATGATTTAGCAAGATTGAAGAGATGAATGATACTTCTTGCCCTGTCGAAAATTTCTTTTCCTTTTAAATTTTTAAACTGTACATTGTAAATTAACTTTTTGAGTCATAAGATCTCTGTCACTTTTTATTTGAATCTGCTTGAAACAAGGCTCCATGGTGCATTGCAGTTTTTCTCATTTAAAACAAAAGAAAATTCTCCTTTCCTTTTCATGAACTTTTCATTCAAATATTCAAATGCAGAAAATGATATTCCAATATTCAATAATCGATTGAATATTCAGATATTTGGCACAGCCCCAGAACCAAAGGCATGTAGAAACACTCGTTCCGACACAAAGCTAAATTGATGTATCACTGAATACCTGTACTCGTGGTATCCACTGCTGCTTTGGATTCGAGCTACATGTAGCTACCCAATTTCGGATACGGCACGATATGTTGGAAAGGGGACTCCCCTAATGTGATGCACACACTGTATACCCTATGGCTGTTGTGCCTACTGCACCCCCCTCAGAAATATGAAAGGAATTCCAAAGATTCCATCAACACAAAACAAGATCCAATAGAGGGGCTCCCCCATTGCCACATATCTTGCATCATATGGATACCAGGCAAAACTTGGTGGTCGAGTAGTCAAGAGGCCTGCACTAGTAAACAGGAAGTTCTAAGTTCGAATCCTGCCTGAGCAAGCTTACCAGTATGATTTGTTTTTGCAAGTCTCGGACCTCACTTGGAATATGGCAGTACATGTATACATGTACATACTGTACGTGTACAGTACATTTATGCCATATCAATACATGTACAGTAGAGGAAAATTTGAGTACACATGTACATGTGCATATATACATGTACATGTAATTTATCTGATCTGTCAAATTATCCTCATTAAAACATTATTTGTTGGACTTGGGTGAGCCGTATGTATACAGTACTGTCAGTTTTGTCTTTCAATATGCCACTTTTCCCATGAGGGCCACACCTCAACTGCATAAACGAGCAGACATTGCTGCTTCACTATTCACTGAAAATTCCATTGACAGACAAGAAATTCCAGTTGCTTCAAGTAGGCTTATTTTTACGTTACGGATTCCATACTCAATCCCATATTTATACAGGTGTTTTACTTTTTGTAACATTTGAAGAGCTCTGTGAAGCTGTTGGATTCAAAAACTGCAAGTTATATTTACATGTACATACAGGTACATGTTCATTGTACTTGTATACTTGTATCTGTGTATACATAGGGAGTCGGGTTGGCAAGGTACCGTACATGTAGCTCTTTCCTTGCCTTCCACATCTTTGGTCCCGGGTTCGATTCCCGGCCTGGTCCATATGTGGATTGGGTTTTCAGTCTCTACCTGACTCTGTGGGTTTTACCTAGATTATTCCTCTGGGGTTTTCCTCCCACCTCTAAAACTATAACTGCTTCTTATTGTCTCCAACATACATGTACATGTACATAGCGGTAGGTGCAGAATCCAATTAAAAAAATGAACTCCATGTAATTTTATACATGTCCATTGTTTTGTGCATTGCAACTGAAGTGGGAAGCGGAAATTCTTTTCACACTTTCCCTTCCCAGGGAAGTCAGTTTCATTTCACGAAATGTGAAAACATTTTCTCACACTGTGTAAAGCTTTGTGGGCAAATATTTGACGCCTTGTCACACGAGTGAGAAAAGATTTTCATGCCTTCTAACAAAAGTGAGGACAAAACTTCACACCTTTTCACACGAGTGGGAAAATGTTTCCGCACTTTTTCACAAAAGTGGGAAAACAATTTTCATGCCCTTTCACACAAGGGGAAAACATCACACAACGTACATGTATGATCCAAACAACTTGTCACACAGTGTTAAATGGCATTTATTATTCTGATACTGGAGTGAAAACTCTGACAAGTGACTGATGTAAACAATGCATCAGTCATGTCAGTGTACATCCAGCAACATCCCAAGTAATCCTGAAGGTATCCTTGAGGGGACTTGAACCACAGTTCATTACAAGGTGAGAGACATTAGAGGAGTACCATGCACCCATACTGCCACTCAAACATGTCAAGTGTAAAATACGTACATGTACATGTATGTAACTGGATCAGGGCACACTCTTGGGCTAAGTACACGTACAGAAATGGATGGCAAATATGCATCATTCCACAGGGTGTGATTTCCGACAACGATTCAGTGTCAAATTTGAAATCATGCATTTACACCGTAACCGATACTCGAGTATCGTAAGGAAAATGTCTGGTAGAGTTACATGTACCTGCACTTTGTATGATTCAATACGCGAATATCAAGTGTTGACCTGTACCGTTACATGTACAGTCATCAGTAATAACACCTAGCGGCATTTTAATTATTACTTTTATTTGCAAATCACAGGTTTATCTGCAGCAAGAAAAGAATCAACAGAGACTTAAGCAAATGAAAATGAGAACGACATACATGTGTATGAATCTGATGTACATGTAAGAAAGCTGCATTATTTTTTCAACCGAGGTTTGCAAGGTATATGTACTGTACATGTAGCAGAGTGTCTGGAGATACATGTACATGTAAAACCAGTAGGAAGGTCATAGACACCAAGATTAACCATGTTAAAGTCCTGACTCTTCCAATTATTCCACAATTTTTCACACACCTTCAGGATTTAATAGGGTTAAAGGAGAGTAGTATGGCAGACAGGGTGACGATGAAAAATTATCCAATATTATGGTGACATGAGTGATGACCACATTATCTGAGAACTACTGGACATGTACATGTACAAACATCTACCCGAAAACGTGATCCTGCAGGTCGCCACTATTAAAAATTTCTTCACTGCACACACATATTTATCTACATGTACAGTATGTACACTGTACAGGTACATGTAACTTTGTGATAATATACAGAGACGCAGACGTACGTTGTATACTCTATCTTCCTCAAATCCTTTCATCATGAGACAAATCCCTTTTGGGACGTTCCTTTTCCAAAATGCCTTCTTAAATGAATTCTGACTCATGTGCCATCTTCAGCATTTCCTTCAGTAATCGTTTTTGACATACATGTACATGTACATGTAAATCTCTTCAGTTAGGCCTGCAACTCTCCCTCTTGTCAGCGGATTTCTTAGCTTTCTGTTTACGTGTAATGCTGCAAATGGCAAAAAACGCTGAATGGGGTCGTAGAATTGTCTTCCTTTCTCCCCTGACTTTGTAGTTGCATGCCTGTTATATCTCCTCAAATACATTGTACATTCCTGTCATTGATCTTGACACAAACCTCTTCAGCCCCATCTCCTCAATAAATCAACTATACGACACAAATCCCTTCTTGATGTAAATTACCGGTACATGTGCCGTATATGAATGAGATGGCAAATGTGGCAGTGTAATGTTCTGGCATCATGACTGACGACTTCCACCTCTGCATTGTGGTTGAAATGTTGGTCTGATTTGCCAGGGGGAGGGCTTGGGGACCAAGAACTGAGGGCGTCAGGCAGCCTGTGAGCCGCCTCCATTTGTAGAAAAGTGGCTTCCAAATCGCATAAAAATAAACATTTAAAAATATGATCTCCACATTTTGATGATACAATGTATCTGTGGGGATTACATGTACATGTATTTTTGTGTTTGCTGTATCTTGTATATATATACATGTATGTACAATACATGTACTTGTAGGTGCCTGTCTTCAGACAATTCAAGGAAGAAATTTCATGTTGGTTTCATAATGGTACAAAGAATCCTGCACGTGAACACGTTTTAAAAATGCAGTTACCATGCAATTGCCTCTTCAGTGACACCCGTGAAATCCATGAACAAAAATGATTTTTAAAAGCGTAATCTTTAGTGTAGTTGTTTGAAGGAAATCCGTAGGTTCAACATGACCTTTTTTTCACCAAAAGACGGAATGGTTTCGCGCAGCATTTTCTATTGCATTATTGTCAGGTGCCAGGCTTAATCAGCGCCATGCGACACTGAAATTGGATAGCAGGCTGGCATGCAGTGCACATGTGATATACATGTAGTCGCTCTGTGTGCATTGTGTTGTGTACATGTACTGTGTGATGGGTAAGCAATAGCCACACACATGTTCAGCTCTACATGTACATGTACATTTGGCTTGACTACAATTCAATTCAGTTCAAGAATGGTTTATTAAAAGACATGTATGGCAGTAAAAACTGAATTGTACATGTGAACATTCATTAACCCTAACAGTACTGGGTGTTGTTTGACTCAGAGTATTCAGTACTACAAAATACTATGTAACACTCTGAGCCTGAAGGACCTAGCGCTACAAATTACTACTTCTGGCTAGGTTTATTCCATTGTTGCTTGTACAGGGATAATGAAACCATGCATTCATAGTGCCACAGCACTGTATGGTACATTGTCTTCTCTATTGTATTTTATGGCTTCAGAGAATAATAATGTCATGTCCTCTTAGAAGCGACAGGGCTGAGTACTACATTTTACTACTAAGTAGTACTTTGTAGCATTCGGGATTGTTAGGGTTAAAAAAACTGCGAGTGCTATTAAAATACATCAAAAAAAGAGTTCAATTATTTAAGAAATATTTTTTAAATGTAGAATTATAGTAACAGATGTCTTAAAATATATGGAAGATAGAGAATAAATTATAAAATACCAGTAAACATTGTAAAAAAGGGGGAAAACATAAAATTTATAAAGAGTTTAAGATATTGACAATTTGTGGGAGAGCACATTTTGAAAACCGTTTTGTGCAACACTCACACTGTTCATATTTCTGAGCGAATCTTAAGTTAAGAGACTTATTTTTTTGAGGTGGTAACCAACCTTTACACACATTATGAGATTCAATAGATAAAGCGAAATGGTAGCAGATTTTTTGTTGTCGTTCTTGCAGTGTTTCAAGGTTGTATAAGTTTAAAGCATTGTCATAGCTTGTATTTCTGAGTATGATTTTGCAAACCCGTTTTTGAATACGTTCTAACGTATACAATTGTTCTTTGATACGATTATTATTAAATACGGGAACACAATAGTCCAAGATGGGACTAATGTACCGCCAACAGGTATATTATATATGCACGTAACGAGGGGAGCATAACTGTCTGTTGCTTTTTTATTACTTTGCTCACATGACATTCCCATTTTAAATCATCTTGAATGATCACACCTAACACTTTGACAACCTTAACATTTTGAAGAGGTATATTATTTATACACAAAGGAGCAACTTCATCTATGTTCCTGGCTAATGAAACCGTCATAGAACAGCACGTAGTAGTATTCAACTTCATGTAATTATTTGTTGCCCAATTTTGTAGGTTAACTAAGGATTGTTGCATACTTGAGGTTTGAACACATTTACGACTTTCAACAAAGGTTAAATCGTCAACATATTTATAATACCGGTATGAAATACAGTCGTCATTACAAGCATCATTAATCATGACAAGAAACAAAATAGGGCCTAGTTTGGTACCTTGGGGGACCCCACTGTGAATTCCTTTCCAAGTAGAGTATTTGCCATTGTACTTTACTCGTTGCTGACAATTTTCAAGAAAGTTGATGATCCAACAGACAATTAAAGGTCGTACTTCAAGTTTGACCAACTTTTCAGGATGTTAATTTGATTAATTTGATCAAGTGCTTTGGAAAAATCTGTCAGCACAATGGTTGACAGCGACTTGGGATTATCAGCATTAGTACACATGTATACAGTTGATGAAGTATTTTTATTAAGTAGTGACAGGTAGACAGTTTATGTTGATTGCCAAACTGGGTAACATCAATCTTTCCAGACAGATCTTCTAACAACCACGACAGCGATGTACATGTACCTGTACAGTATGCTTTCAATCCAGGGAGGAAGTGAGATACATTCCAGTGTTTGGCACAATCCCCTCCCTGCCATCCCCTGGTCTGATTTTTGTTTGGCCAGTTTTTCTGCATCCTGGGGCTTAGTCTGCCTCTGTTTATCCCTGTTGAATAATCATTGTACTTTGGTACAAAACGTTTTGGTCAGTGTTTTGTTTGTACTGATAAGTACCGATATTTGAGACTAGTATGTTTGTATCGTGCAACCAGAAGGCTAAATGGAATTATGGTACATGTATGGTATGTAAATTTATGCATAAAAATGGGAATTTTGAATGTAAATCAGAGTTTTTTCTCCTCAAAGCAGATTTACTTATATGAAATATGCATGAACAACAACTGTAGGGACTTCTGTCCGGGGTCCTTCAGGAAGTAAGGATAATCTCTATGCATCGTGCGACTCCCTTTTTTGTAACTTGTGTATAATAATGTCCCACTGATTTTCTTTGTTTACATTTTCAGGGGCGAAAGAAGTTCAGCTGGCAGAAATTCGTGAAGAAAATCAGGTAGTTATGAAAGCTGGCAAGTTTTGACATTCAGAAGAACAAAGAAAAAAAGTCCATGAAGCGATCTCACCAGCCAACATGTTTGGGAAGAAAACTACAGTTTGAAGGAAAAAAGGAGGAATAAGGACAGTTACTACAAGTCCCTGCTCCCGTTACTCCTCTAAAAAGACAGACCTGTTTTGTCTTCATTATTTATTGTGCTTAGTAGGCCTAATTATTGCACATTAATTACATTTAAATAAATTTGAAATCTACATGTACATGTAGGACCAGGTTCGTTTTATGTGTACACTGTTCATGGCTTAATTACCAAGAAAGAGCAGTTTATAGTTTGACATATTATTGTAAAGGGAAACGTACATATACATGCGTCCCAACAAGAATCAGCATACTACAGTGCCAACTCCAAGGCCAAACCTTTTACTGCACAGACAGCTAGGGACAGTGCACCAATGCTCTCCAAAATGACTTCGTTTTTACTACCGGCACCTCCGATGGGAAATCAAAGGGTGGGTGATGCTGTATTTGTGGTGTGGATTTTTTAAATTTTCACTACAGAATTTAAAATAAAAGGTTGGAAACACTGGAGATTTCCAAACAACATTTGTTTCTTTTTTTGGGGGGGGGCATGGCTGGGCAAATGGTTTCCATGCATAGTTTAACATGCTCTCTTTTTCATGCTTAAGGTACATGTATGAAACAGAATTTGAATTTCTGAAGCGAAATTCAGGATTGGCAAAATGGAAAATCATTGGCTCTATACATGGCACTGCAGTAATGATACAACCTGACTTGCAGCGGGTGAAATGTAAATAAAATGTCTAGCCTGGTTAATCAACTTCTACTTACAACTCGCCTTTGAAAAGTTTCTCTAGTTTTCTGTGCAGTGAATTTTACTTTCAATTATACTGTGCGCATGGACTGGTACTGTGCATTTACATGGTGTCCATACCGGTAACATGGAAAAACAAGCCAAAATTCCCATAAAACAACTCCCAAACTCCACTTGACAGGGTAACAAAACAAATTTCAGACTGTAACATGTTTGTGACACCCTGATCCTGTTTATTCAGAGGTACATGTACAGTGCTTTCCCTGCATTTAAACAGGAATGCATCCATGCTGACTCCTACACGTACTAGAGTACATGCATATACTCCTTGGGGTCCAGAACTGTAAAACCGCTTGCCGACACCCACAGTATTATTCCATAATTAAGTTGTCCCAGGTTCAGTATTTATTTTTGTCCAAAAATGCAGACAAGACTCCACAACCACAGTCCTTTACTGTAAAATTGGACTTTGCAGACGCTGACTAGAGGTTTTCATTTGTTCGAGATTTTTGTGTAAACGTTTCTTCTTTTGCGCATCGTTGCTTTTATGAAACTCCATGCATAGTTGCGGAGCGATATTTGCTGCATGTCTCCTGTGGTGCAATGCCCAGTTGTGGCCCATGGCCCCTTGGGGATGCCACACTTGTTTCCACCTCCAGACCAAGGACGAGTTTTAGCCACTCTCTGTTTACATACATGTACATTTTGAAACTCAGTGGGAATCACTCAGGCATGGAAATGAGCATAGGTGTCACCCAGCACTGTTTGTGCACAGAATTTGGCAGAACTCGTTAAAATGTTATCTTTGTTACGCTACAGGAAATCCTTGCGTGTATGAATGTACATGTACATCTCATCCGTCATAAAGTGCATTGTTGCATTTTAGCAACAAGGTGTGTTCAGTACATGTACCTGTACGGGATGACTTTGTTAGCAGCATAAAGATGGCTGCCAACTGATGTCTGAAATAATTTTATGTAACATGGAATGTTCTCAACCAATGAAATCTCACCATCAAAAACTATAATTACCAAAGTAGCTAAAAGTATACATGTACATACTTGTATGGATGTGTGCAAGACTTTTCAAAAGGTACATATGTACATGTACAAACTGCAATGTAGAACTCTGTCATAAATACCGGTCATTTGTGAAACGGACAATCCACAGTTTTAATAAATTGACAAAAAACCCTCATTTCAGGTCCTTCTGTCCACCCTGAATGGCATCAAGCGAGAGAATGTGGCACTGCGCAATGAGATGCAGAACTCCAGAGCAGCATCGCACAGCACAGAGGTATAGGCTCAGTCTCTTGGTAAAGAGTGTGGTTCCAGAAGTGTGTGTCTAGCAGTGCCAGAAATGTATGCGTTTGTGCATGAGGAGTGGAATCCCTTAAGAATACATACATGTACACACACTTAGCTGTATTGTACAGTTCCCTGTCACTTTCTTGGTAGTGTGTCCCACAATAAGCCTACAATGTACATGTACAGTACATATACATGTAAGCTTCCATACAGTGTACATGTACCGGTCTGCATGTACATCTACAATGTACATGTATGTATGTACATGTACAAATACATCCATGTGTTAACAGGCCTTATTTGGTCAAACCCTATTCACTTTAGTACGGCAGACCCACATGAAGGATCTTCCATTTTCTGTATGTGGTGTGCCTGTGCTTTAAGTCAGTTTCCAAAGTGCATTCATATGAGTTCCATTATTCACACTACTGTACATGTATGTTGGTCTTGTACGTTGGCTATGTCTTGACTTTAATCATTGGTTTTATTATACATATAGTTCTAACTGTTTTGATCAATTTGCTTGGTTTCTATGATTTTTGTATGGGGTTTCATTGGTTACAAAGTTGAGTGGTTGATTACCATTTTGACATTTCTGTAAATGAAGTTTTAATTATCCTGTTCTGGTTTCAAAATCCAGAAATGTGTCCGAGTCCACATTAATTCAGCTTATTGTGATTTTTCCCTCTAAGTCTAAAGATGTGTCTAGCTTTAGAGTTTGTAGCGGGAGGTCCCCTGTGGGGTGCGTCTTGTACCTGTACCCATTAAAAATCCCTCCCCCCCCCATAAAAACCCAAATGTGAATATGGTTTATGAAAATGTAAACAAAAAACCACAAAGAACAATACCCAAAACGCTCAGCAGAACGTGAAATCTGTTTCAGCGTTCACGAAGCATTTGCTTGTCTTGTGTTATTTTTTAAATATCTCTACAAGAAATTATTTACAGTCTGTTTCTTGTTGCAGTTATCTACATGTGTATACTAGCCGGTTCCTTCATTCGGAATGGTCCTGACGGGTGCATGGTTCCCAAACTCAGCTCTGTATGTTTTGCTGGTGGAATGTGTTCTGCAAATAATTATGCCCAGTATGTACACCCAATGGACTCATCCTTTGACCTTGTGTAGGCGTGGGTGTCTTGTTGTGTCCAGTGCAGATGGTGGACACTTCAGTGGAGTTATTCCGCCTTGATTGCAGGGCCTGGATGCATAATTATCTTGGTTGTACTGTGCCATAAGTTAAGAATCTGGGCTTTGTGAGAAAGTGATACTGGCTTGGTGATATAAGGAGTGTTAATCATCTCAACACCTTATTTGTTGTGATAGGAGTTTGCATGAGACAGTTTGTGGTTTAATCTGAATGGATGAACATGAACAATTAATGTACATGTACGTTGTACATTAATTTACTTGTACTGGGGTTCTTTTAAGATACTTTGAATACATGTACTAATCAACTAGATCCCACCAAGTATTTTTGTAAGGCCATAGATTCTTGGATATTGTTTTTGTTGCATTAAAAAGGCAAATCTGAACTCTCTTTATTTGATGATCAGGTGCACTGTATCACCAATCAATTTTGCTCCTGATGAGGCATATACATGTACAGTAGGCAGAGAATTTCCCACCAATTTACATTGTACAAGATCTTCTCAAGGCCTCTGGCAGCTTGCAGCTCATTTTCTCAGGCTGAGTTGCATGTACATGTCCGTACATGAACTCTACATGTAATTACACACAGATTCACATGGATCCAGGAGTATCAGAGCAAACTAATCATGGCTGGACAGTTCTCAATGGCTGGACACTGCCACCGGCACTCTGCATGTACATGGACAATGTCCTGTCTGATCAACCTAATTTCTTCAGGGGGTGGGTCAGTTACAGACAGTTGTAACTGTACACTGTTGTCAATCGTTCCCTCATTGTGAGCAAACGTTGCAGATTAGGAAATCTGGTGGTTATTATCATTCAACCTCCCAGGGCAGTGTCAGTGTAGATGGACGGATGCATTTTCATATTTTAATGCTGAGTTGATCTCTAGTCCGATAAATTTCCCCAAACAAGTTAATTAATTCAGCGGAACATGTGGGTGCCTGTGTGTAATATCCTGTGCGTTTTTGTAAATGTGCATAATTTTTTTATCATTTTAATATTACCGCTAGGTCTTTTTTTTATCTGTGTTTTTGTTTTCGACAAGCCCCCAAAGAAGGACATATACATGTGGTTGAGAAAATATCACAAGATGTTTTGGTCATCCAAGAAAAATGACTGTGCATTGTTGACATGAATAATACATGCTGTTGCCTGAAGCATTGTCAAGTTGAAGCTGTCTTAGAGTTCAGGAGGTTTTAATAAGTAATCGGCTTCTTCCCCATGGGGGAATTTTTTTTTGTATGAATTAATTCTGCTGTCACCCTCCCATGAAGTACTTCATCTCTCGGGGCATGCTGTCATTGCTGGGGTACTTGTGCATCTATTAAATTTTAATATACATGTGTTGGAGTGTACAGGTGTCTCCAGACATGTACCAGTTCATGTACTTCAAAACCTTTATTTTTTTAATGTTTAAAACCCTCCTTTTACTGTAACAGTCACAGACAGTCAAAAATTCCTTGAAGACGGACAGAGTACATCGTTCGAAACGTCGAGTTATTCCCCGGTTCTTCTCAGAACCACACATACTCAAGAAAGAGATTGATCCATGGTGTAACCACAAGCGTTTACTCAAAAATTCCTTCCTCTTGATTTGCCCCAGTATACAGACACATAAGGGTCATTTGACTGATTTTGACTGATAGGACAACTTTGTCAAGAATGCATCTTTGCATAGGAGAGTTATGAAGTCGGATGTGACATTGTGAGATATTTGACCAGCGTGATGTTGTACACCTTGGATACTATTCCACAGACCTGTATTAATTTACCTGTTGCACTCAGAGTCCTTGTGTGATATTCAACCTGACCAACAAGTGACCCAGGTTATCTGATTTAAGGTGTGATTTACTAGAAGACAGATGGTGCTTTCTCCTGTTGAGTTTGCACTCTCTTGTTTCCTTTGGGCATTAGGTACATGTACATGGGTGGTGGCATTTCATTCCAAGAGATACATGTAATGTGCAAGCATGAGATTTGTCAGGATTTTTCTGATTTCAGGATTTTTTGTCATCAGAGTCTTCTGATTTGAGGGCTTTTTTGGAAACAATCTCTTTTAAAATTTGGAAAACTTGTGAGTTTCCCCCCGAAGTGTTTCTGTGAAAGTTGGTGTGAAAAAAAGAAATGGGTATTTTAAATGTGTACTGTAGACCCTACTGCTGTGGTCCATTAGAATCTCCGTTGAATATGTACATCTAGTGGATTTGTTATTTTGCTCAAGTCTCAACCCTGAATGTGGCAAGAACTGTTGGTGTTAAAGCCATAAGAAAAAATAATCAAAGCACACCTTTCCGTCATCTCAGCCTATAATTTTTTTTTTCAGTGATATTTTGGTCCTTTGTTGACCTTAAGCCGAGGACGAGGCTACCGGTAGCATAGTTTGATGCTATTCATGAGATGGATGTGATAAGAAGTCATTGGTATTCAACCTTATATCTGCCCATGTTTGCTGGTTTGGAGTTAGACCAACTTCTGGCCGCCCCAGGGAAATAAAAAAAATCGCAATAAGTACCGCCAAATGCCATGAGCCCTCAGATGCTAACAATTTGATTTACATGTAATCGCATCGCAGCGAAAATATAATCTCATGGAAGGTTTCCACGAACCCAATTTGGAGAGTCTTGTTTCTGTGGACCCTACCGTCATCAGCAGACGAGATCCTCCCGTTGTGTAAACAATTAAGTTACACGCACTGTTAAAATGTAAAGACGGCAATTTACGGTATGAAAGCTGATATTTTAGCCTGAGTTCACTGAAAGGGGACCCCCCTGCCCTCCACCTTGTGTTTTGTCCCATGAAGACGATGTGAACAAGGCTTTGGAGAGAGCTGATTGAATTGGGGATCTAAGGTTTCGTTCATTTTGCTCAGGCTGTGTACATGGGAGAAGGTTGGATCCTTGTAGCCCGCAGAAATGGTAGCAAATTTGGTCCAGTTTGAGAGTGTATGCAGCCTTACCGTCCTGGTGGAATTGAACAGTGTCTGGGATGCAGGGATGCAGTTTCGGTAGCAAGAGGAAGAGGTCAGATTTCAGGGGGAAATAAAATCAGAGAGCAGACACCTGTCCAAAAAGTTGGGCAGTCCCACTGAAGTAACGAGTTGGAAGTGACTTATTGATCCCCCACCTTTCCAACCTTTTCCAACCTTCAACCTCTCACAATGAACAAACGAATCCTGTACATGTACACATTCTAGGTGCATGCACATTTTAAACCTTTGTTGGGGTGGCACGTGCACGCGAGTCACCTGACAGTTGTACGTGTATGTGTATCTTTCGTGACAGTAACGAGAAGCATGGTTGGGAATTGGTTGAGTATTGGTTTTTCTTTTGTGCCTGTGTGATGACATTATTCTGACCAAACGAGAACCAAAGGTTAAAGTTGATTCATCGCCACTTCAAATCCTTTGAAAAAGTGAACCATTTCTTTGTTCTCCTCAAAATAAGCACATTATGGCCCCCCCATGGCCAGTGTGTTGGTGCAAGCAACGACCCAAAATAGCATCTCTCATCTACGTACAGAATGTGAAGAAAGCAGCACCGGTAGGAAACCTTTTGGAATATTGAGTGAAAGTGACATTTGTCTACACTGTTGTCTACCACTCCATACATGTACTTTGTTTCTCTCTTGTGACAAAACTATTTCTGGTTTTGCACTTCTGCAGGCCATTTTAGACATGTTCTTGGTTATTGCTTTGACATCGCAAACATGTTTCTGAGTTAATGGTCGCAAAAACAATGCTCAATTGTCCAGCAAATGAAGAACCTGCTGTCTCCAGATGTGCAGGTGAAAGTCGAAAAGGAGGGGAAAAATTCAATGAATAATGAATGATCACTCAATGCACCAGAGCACCTGTCATCATGGTACATGTATGTGTCATTGTGATACATGTACATGTGTATGGTAGGAGACATGCCATACATGTACATGTGGATCTCACTGTGAGTAGATGTTACTGTACTGGTGCATGTATTTATACATGTGCACTGTCAGTTTAATAGATACATGTACATGGGTTATGTGAATGTTTCAGAATGTGTGAACATGTTGCTGGGTGCTCCAACACAAGAAGTTTTAAGACAGAAATTGATGTTACATGTACAGTTATTTAATGTTTCAGGGCGTACATTGTACCGTAACTCAAAACCAACCTCATCTCAATCCCCTGGATTGGTTGACACTGATGTCATTAATGTGTAGTATATGATCACTTAGGAAACAGGACACCATACGGTCCCTGTACAGTGTTCACAGCTACTGACGCCTGGTTCTCTTCTTCATGTGGGAGGTGAAGGCATTCAGATGTGACATTTTGAGTGGACAGAAGCACAGTGCTTGTGGACATTCGAGAACATTCATTAGTGTCAAAACATTGGCAAGACTTATTCAACAAACTCGAGAAGCTACCTTCAGTGACCTTCAGTGTTTAATACACGGGCATTTGTTCGAAGTCTAAGGTGCATACGAACATGCACTTGTACGGTGTACATGTGTGCATACAGTGTCAAGTCTGTCATGTCTGTTTGTGAGGACCTGAGAGCCAAAGATGTCCACACAGTGCAGGGGAATACATGTCCATGTACATTGTGTGGACTTGCCCAGGTCCACACAGAGTTTCCTTCACTCTGGAAGACCAGTGCAGCTGGCATTTTGGATGGTCTTCACAATACCAATTAAGTAGGCCTAAAACATTAAAAAAGTTACTTTAGATATAAACGGGCATTATCAAGGGTTTTATTTTAAAATCTTGCAGTACATACATGCTCTTGGCACGTACAAGACCCTTTAAACATGAGTGGGTGTGACGCATATGACGATATTTACGAGTGAGTGGCATCCATGATTCATGTACATGTACACATACATTTAAATGTACATGTATATTGTCAAAATTAGTTCGACAGATTGGACACTCGATCATTTCAGACAGGTGAAATTGCAGCACAGAGCATGCACAGCATATCAGATGTTCTATCCTGTGTATTCACAGTATATCGATGTTTGGTTGTGAACACACGGGCTGTATGCATGGGTACAGGGACCAGTTGTCACTTGAATTTCTCCTACAGCTGTTTTCTCATTATTAAAGATGGGCAGAACTTGTTATGGCTGAACTGGAAAAATCACAGGAGAGTGTGACTCCATAAATGGCCACTGCAAGGCCAGTGTTCTAGCATGCCTTCTTTAACATCTCAATTAATTACTGAGAGAGGACTTAATTTCTGAAGAAAGAAATGGTCGGTTGTTGATTGTTTTTCTGTGTTTTGCCACTTGCTCAGCAAATCTATCTCATAGTAAACAACCAAGTTGGTCCCCAGTGGGTATTTCCTGTGATTTGAAAACCTAATACGGCAGGCCTGAGCTTGAACCGTGCCCGTAATGGGATGGTGCTGTTTTGCTGAATCTGGACAGGGTTTTTTGAATGCATCTCTCTTCGGAGATTTGGGGGACACTTTTTTTCTGGCAAGTGCGTGCCTGATGGGATGTTGAAGCATCGTTTGTGATATTTGCAGGCATGATGAGGGAGTTGTGGCCAGCAGCCCTGGATGTAATGTGGGAAGGCAGTGTGTTTAGTCCTGTTGAAGGTCTGTCATAACTCCATTCTGTGACATTGAACGTACTGTACACCTCCCATAGGTACATGTACATGTACACGTATTTACCTCCAAAATATTCTGAAATTACTGCAGAGGCCATACGCTTTTTTGTTTGTTCAGTACCGGTAAATGCCAAACCTGGCTTGCTCGGTGACTGAATCTTGAAATGAAGTCGTTAATTTGTATACCCCAAATTCTGTTTAGTTTCAATTCACCCCCTGATCCCTGCAGACCCCGATGCTGAGCATTTAAGTGCAGCGGATTACATTATTACTTGCATGACCTTCCAAACAGCTCCTTCCTCCCAGCCTATTTGTGTTTCTCAATGCAGTGAATGCTTCGCAAAATTTAGGCGGTAAATAGAAGAAAGAACAGAAAAAGAAGATATGTCATAGCAGTCTTGGGAACAGGAAAGTGAGCAATATGAAGATCGCATGTACATGTATACCGGTATTTAGAAGACAATGCCTTGGGAAAAGGTTCAGTCAACCAAATCTAATATCAGTGCTTCTGGTATTCAAACTTTTTTTAGCAGTCAGAGTGTTAGAATATTTCAGGTTTTTGTCTAATTTCCGACTCCCTCTGAGAAGGGTACATGTACTGGTCCAGGTATGTTGCTTAGGAAAATTCAAAACATGAGTTATGTAAATGTGTTCACCAATTGTATATGTATGGCTGGAAAACCCAGTGTGTTTAAGTTTTCATTTGGTACACATGTATGGCAGGGATTACAGGGGAGAGTGACCAATGATAAAAGAAGCTGAAAGCAGCTGAGAAAAGGAATAAAAAAGCTGAACTGTGAAAATCTCCTGTACTTTTGTACACAGCCAGAGAGGAAAAAAGTTGAAATCTGGAACAAAAAAGCTGAAATCAGCTAAAAAGCTGAGAAATCTCATCACCCCTGAGATTAATAGCCCGTTCTGTTCCAGAATAATGACCTTTATTTCATGTTTATTAATTTTACGGAGGAAAAACAGCTTTGAAAAAAGGTGAGTCTTCTACGGACATAGTGTACACTACAGACTTAGAAGATTTACATGTACCTTATATCTCCCTATCTCCCTAGCAGAAGCAACAATGTTCCCTTTGAGCAAGATTCTTGTTCATAAAAACTTGAAACTTTACAGATCACAGATATAATTTCTGACAGCAAATGAATATTCAAATTTCACCCTCTCAACTTTGACCGGGCCACTGCACAAAAAGGCGCAGGATGACTTCGATTGCCTTGTCCCGGCCAGGTCACATGCCAAAAAAGAGAGTTCTTTTCCTCAGGACAATTTCCTTTTCAAAAAACTAATGGCCTGGTAGGCATTAGCCTTGTCCAATTGTGGACCTCTTCTTGTCACTTCAAGTCCAGTAGGCTCTTCGAAACCCTACAATGTAGCTTTATCACTAACCCTGCCTTTACGAGACTCTTACATGCCCTCCTTGACCTTTTTAGCTAAAAAACATAACTCTTGGTCTGATGCCGTCAACCCACACACAGCAGAATTCAGGTTCTTACACTCTACATCCTTCATGTACATATGCACAGGTGACTGGTTAAAATATCACTCTGGCCTTGACTAACATATATCGGTACTTGAGGTTGCTAATCCCAATGTGTTCTGCTCACTCAACAGACAGAAGGTCTGAGAAGTCGGTCTGAGGAATTTTAGCTCTATGGGCATTCCGTGGATTGTGGAATCATACATGTACATGTACAGTATGAGTCGGGTTTCGGTGAGATACTGGTTTCATACAAATACTGTCCAAAGCAAATGATCCCTGTCAAATTGTCAGTCATGTTATAGTCGGTACATGTACTGTATGTGTTTGTGGCATTTGGCTGGAAGTTGGCTGCTGTGTCTTGCTTTTTGCAAAGTTGAAATTTTTGACAAACAAATAATTGATGCACATGTACCACAAGGTGAACTATTGTGCTGTTACATGTACAAGAGTAGGATATGGCATACAGTATGCTTTATACATTGTGGGAAAAACCTCCCTCTGATGGGAAAATCCTGTGTCGGTACACTTGGTTCTTGTGCAGCTGGCAAGAGCAGTGCTGAGCACTTTCAACCATTTTCTGTTGCACATACACATGCACATGTAGGATCTCCCATTGTGCTCCGGGACCAAGTTGATAATGTGCCTCGCTTTGCAGCTTGTCTCTTTTTGGGGCCACTGAAGGAATGCATCTGTCAGCTTGGTATAACATACAAGACACATGGTGGTTAGTTCTTGGTGTGTACATATGTGATACAGTTGACCTTGCCAGTGTACATGTAACTTACAAGTACACTGTACGCATATTCTGTATGTTGTGCATGTACGCGTATATTCAGTACCAAAATGAGACATCACTGTGAACCAGAAAGTGCAGTGCAAACGAATGGAGCATGTGCGCCTGTTGGTTCACATACTGATTCCTCCTCTAATATCTTTTACATCCACACTTGTGCGCGTGACATAGTCACTTTGGTACTCTATAGCGAGGTTGGGTAAAGTTTCAGTGCACATGTCAATATGTACGTATTAAACATGTACATATAGGAAGAAGCGTATTTATTAGAAAGCCCACAGGCGCTACCGGGGTACATGTACGTCCCTTAGTGATGAATTCCTGATAGACAATGTTGCCCTGATGCCTTTCTGCCCAATACAAACATGACAATCATCAAGGACTATATGTATACGTCACCTTATAGTCATTTGGATCAGTATAGACCAGAATTGTCTGAGAGGTTATTAAAGTTTGTTGTTTTGTCAAATTTGTTCAAATGTCAATATTCCCTGCAGAGACGATGTAAAACCTGGGAGAAGTTTTTTGTATTGAGTACACCTGTAGGTCGGCCAGTGACCACTGCTGTGGCCTTTTTGCATTTTTTTTCACAATCAGAGAGAGCAGGAACGTCAGAAATGAGGGAAATAACCCAAGGAAAAAAAAGTTTTGACATTCTGTGGCCTACCAGTATTGGCCTGCAGCAGTAATCACTACAAGTGGCCATGCTTTAGGGAATTTGACTTTGTGGGTCAACAGAGGGGTTTGCAAGTTCATTCATTTCACTTCTGTGTGTCAAGAAGATGTTGAATTCAATCTTAGATGGCTTTATTTTGTTCAGTAGAGTGGCAGGAATTTGAGAACTGTGCCCAATACGTCACTCTGTCCTGTCCATTTTATGGCCTCTGGTGCACATCTTCATCTTCAGAGGCCAGTTAGGAGAGAAAAGAAAAACATGTTTTTGTGTTTTTCGAAGACAAAACTGACTGACCACCGATGTCGCATGATAAGATTATTATCCTTAAACTATGGCAAAGACCATGTGTTTTTGCTGACAGTTTACATGTACATATTGGTGAGTTTACTTTAATTCTAAAACTGTCAAATGTGACAAAGTGTATCAGAATCTGCAAAGCATGAGAACTTATAAGCAGTTTGACTACTTGACCATCAAACAAGAAAACAGAAAAGTTCATTATTTCAATGAACACGAAATTAAGCTCCTGCAGAAAATCATGGGTCTTGGGTCAAAACTAAATCGTGACCTACATGAATATTCATCATCAAAACCCCCTAATATATCTTTATATAAGTTTTCTGGAGGAACACAAGAAACTTCCAACCAGTGGCATAAATTTGTGCCGGAAGTTAGGGGATGGGAATTGTGGGGGGATGACTTGGCATGGCCGCGAAAAATTGAAGGGGAGGGTTGGCTAATACCACACGACACTTCATCTGCCTTGAGCAGAAGCACTCCCTCGTCGGTTGAAAAGAACCATGTTGATCAGGAGTGTTCATTTTGGTGGTAGCGGCATGACTGTTAACGCATGCATTTCACAGTCGTTTGTGAACCAGCAAAGTGCCCCTGTTGCTAGGAAAATTGTGCCCTCTAAGGGGGCAATGTTTATGATGCAGATACTTATCCGGTACATCTGTAATATCCTTGTAACATTCATTCAGAGTCTTACATCAGAACAGCGTATTTATGGCTTTTCTGATTGTTCCCCCCTTCTGAGTGATATTAAATACATTTGGGTTGTTTGGAAATCTGAAACATGCTTCCCAATCCGCATTATTTTTTTTCTCGCCACTCTGCCCATTGCCCCTCCCCCGGTCAAAAAGTGGGGGGTGTATAGCCCCCATCACACCCAAGGATTTACTAGTGCATGTATATCATATACACCCATGCTTTCTCCTACATGTGTAAGTATTAAGTACATGTACTGAAGTTTGTGCCTTCCATCATTTTCTAGGCCCAAGTCCAGCAGTTTGAGGAGGAGAGGAGTGCCTTGTATAGTGCATTGACCCAAGCTCTGTCTGCTAGTACCAGCCCCCAGGGCTTACAACAAATAGCAAAGGTACTATTTGTCTTCTCTCAATAGCCAGATAGCCTTATTTTAAGCTTCTTTCCTCATCTTTTTGCCATGACAGCATTATACCTGTACGGTCCATGTACCAATGTCATCAGTTGCACCAACAACTGGTTTAATTAGACCTTATTAGCACATACATGTACATGCACGTGTATCTAGTGCTTGCTAACCAAAGTCTCCAATTGGGCTTGACAGTTATTATCCCTGTTCACTGGGCCCTGCTGTCGCTCAAGGGTGGTGAGAAACAATTGAGTGTCTTGCTCAAGGAACACAAGCACTATGGGTTCACACCTACACAGACATGGACACAGTGCCCCTACATGTCATGAGTTGGACACTGAATGAATGTTGATGTACATGTATCTTTTAACAATTACGATACTACTTGTAAATGTACTTGCTCTGATGTGGGATGGGATGTTTTTACACCCGAGGGCCTCATAACACCCGAGGCAAAGCCAAGGGTGCAGTAGATCACACCAAGGGTGTGTGAGGGTGTTCGTTACATACACTGTATGCTGTACCTCTGTCTTGAATTCTTTGCAGTATTTTCCCCACCTGAAGTGTCCCAACCTTTATTTGAAACACCGAGTGTTTGCAGGCTGACAGTGTGCATGGGATCAACGCATCATTTGAATTGTGTATCATGTGTCTTACTCAGAAGCAATTTGTTAACTTCCAAAAAACATTCTGCCATACATGCACATTGTACATGTATATGCACCTGCCAACTGTTCAAATTTAATCAGAACAGTTCTGGTTTTTTTTAGTTTTTAAAGGCCTAAAAATTGCAACGTTCTTATTCCCTTAAATAGGGGGAAAAGAACTCCTGGCTACATCATTTGCAGGAAAAAAGGACACTGTTTGTAGGGAAAAGAAGTTCGTAGTTGCTTTGTGAAAATGGCAGTTACACATACATGTACACACTGTAGGTGCATACAAGTACATGTAAGTAGCTTCTCTCATATGGCTGCTTGTCTTTGCTGTTGGCTCGTAAACTGGACGTTCCGATTTCTGATTTTATATCATGCCAAGGGACTCATTTGAAGAAATGAACTTCAGGTAAATGGATTTGATGTACACAGTACATTGTAGAATTAATATGCACTATGATGAATTTATGATGAAAGTCTGGCGGAAGTTAAAGTACTCCGCCAACAGATGATGCTATTGTACATGTACGTACATTGTACATGTACAGTACGCCAGTTCACTGCTCCCACTGCACTTCACTTTCTGCAACTGCATGGGTGACAGTGGGTCTGGTGTACCAAGTGATGGGAGTGGACTAGTGTACATGGACATGTATGTGTGGGTGATCTCACGATATTATATGAACACAGATGAGAGTACATGAAGTACACAATGTACTGTACATATACTGGTTTTTGTTGTTATTGTCCAGTCACATGATCATTATGGGCCAATGAAAATACGGTATTCAAGGCATGGTGAAGGACAGAAATCAATTTTTTCAGGAGTGGTTCCACATTTGAGCCCGAGGTACGGGACTCGTACTGTTTTACGATACCAGTAATTTGGACAATTTTGCCAAGGTATGTGTACATTTACAATGTACACATATTTGAATGAAGTTGGACATGTTCACGTACATTGTACAATGTAGTTAAAACTGCTGACATGGCACACAGCAGTCTCGGTCAAGGAGGTGACCATGTATACACTGTACATGTACACAGTGACAGTGCATAAGGCCATGCAGTCAGTCTTTGCTCATAGTTAACGACTTTTGGCATGAGCAGTAATAGAGGATGCTGTTTGACCATCACTGGACATGCTGGAATGCCAGTGTGTGAGACACATTGTGTGCACTTGTTACATGTATGTACTGATATGGTGCAAAGTAAGCACAATTATACTGTACATACTTGCACAAGATAACCTTTCATGGGAAAGTTAGCATGATGAACAAACCAAAGCTTGCTGCACTGATGATAAGGCCCATTCAAAGTTGTCAGACAACAAAGGTTTTTAGGTACATGCACTTTTCTTTAATTATTATTGTAGGTTTATTCAAGCAGGTGGGTGCAGCCAGAGGGCTGAATTACACGGTGATTTATGTTTGCATAATTATCAATAAAATAGTACATGTACAATTTGAATTTTACAAGCATAAAAATGGTACAAATGAGTTTAAATACATTTACATTCAAGATCTAGAGGTCTATAAGAAAAAAATTATGCACCGAAAATAACAATACAAATTACGAACAAAACATAGTTACTCCATATGACACCACAAGATTGCACATCAAAACCACTCAAAAGATCAAGTTGTATAACGCACAAAAATATAAATCTAAACACAAACCAAAAGAAAAATCAAGGAAGGGGGTGGAACGAGAAAGAGAAGGGGGAGAACGAAATCGAGGTAAGAACTGAAAGGAGAAACGGAAGTAATGGGGAAGAACGTGGAGGGAACTAACTGGGGGGGGAAATTGTACAATTTACCATAAAAAAGTGTGATACAAGTATGTTACAAAGAACTGCACATGTTCACAAGTGTACATGTAGTTAGATAAGGCACGGTGCTGTGTTTTAATCTATTAGGGGAACACAGATGTTGTTCAAGGGTGCAACCTGATCGCAGACTCATGCTATGTGAGCTTTTGGATTGCTGAAACCATTCACTAAATTCACCAGATTTAAATATTATTAAAGCAAATTTAGTACAAAGAGAAGTTCTTCTGTTGCTCCATGACTCGAGACCTACATGTAGTTTGGACAAAGCTTGACTATATATGTAACTGCTGTACTGATGACCCAAAATAATACGACATACCCTCCTTTGATTAGATTCAAATTGAGTGATTTGTTTTTGTGTGATACCAGAGTGCCAAACAGGAGAAGCATATTCCAAGATAGGCCTTACAATATACATAGCCAAGGTATACCCAAACAAGTTCTTTATGAGTTAAACCAGTCTGTTTAAGTTTCCTTATCATAAATGTTTTTCGACGACTCGCTTTACCAATCATGTCATCAACATGGGAATCCAATCTCAAGTTATTTTGAAAAATCTCACCCAGTAGTTTGACATGTGAGACCTGCTGAAATTGAAACTCAGATAAGTAATACACTGCAGTGCAGGAGGTGGTTCTCTCTTTCCAAAATATGCTTGCATAGTTGGACATTTTGATGGATTCAAGGACAGTTGATTTTCTACGGCCCACTCAATGAGTTTATTTCTATCATCCTGTAGATGACAAACCCCATTAAATTGTCTACATTCACCGAGGGTTGAGTCGTCAACGTATTTTCAGTAGATATCATTAACTTAATTAGCAGCACTATTTATACATGCAAGAAAAATCACCGGGCCAAATTTTGTGCCTTGAGGTACATGTACTTCAAGGCAAAGTTTGCCACTCAGAGAAAGTTTGTTTGTACTTAACTTGTGGTTTCCATTCCAATAACATATTAGCAATCCGTTGAACAATAGCTGGGGAAGAACCTCGGCCTGAGAGATTTGTAATGGCCACCTCTTGGTAAACTGAATCAAATGCTTTAGTAGAACCAGTAAGTGTATAAGTGTGCCTATTTCCTAACCTGCTGTTGGGAAAATTGGTGCCTGAAGGAAGAATGTTAAGAAGGCAATGAGTAGTGGATAAACCTTTTTGGCTACCAAATTGTGTGTCATCAATATCCACGGCCCATTTGCAAACAAAACCTTCAGCCATTTTAGATAACAGTGGGGTACATGTAAGTGAAATCCGCCTAAGTTTTTGTAGCAAAGGAGGGAACTGCTTTGGGATCAGAACAACATTGGCTTCTTTCCGTTATGTTGGTACAACAGCCTGTACAAATGAAGCATTAGGAATGTTTGTGATAGGAGTACTCTATTCATATGCAAATTCCCTAATTATTCGGGCAGGCAGATTATCCGGCCCCCTGTTTTTGTAACTGAGGTCCATTTAAGTTCATTATAAACAGACAAAGGTTGAACAGGGGGGGGGTAGCAGTGGAGAAGGCAGACACGCAGGGAGTGTGGTAGGCTTTAGGGGTCTTGACCTTGGAAAAAACTGGCAAGGGCATTATTAATGTCATTGGCAATCAGTTTAAAGTCAGAGGGATCATGCTCCAGAACATGTATGGTTAGATCACTTCTCTTAAAATTGGCCTACGTTTGAATATCTCTATGCCACTTCCCCGGGTCTGTCTTCTGCATGTTACGAACCCTTCCTGCATAGTATGCTTGCTTAGTGGAAACAATTTCTCTAATAACTTTGTTTCTGAGAAGCCGGAAGTGATTTCTATTACCACTAGCAAAAGCATTCTGTCTTGCATTGATAAGGTGCTTCATGTGATCAGTTAACCATGGTTTATCACAAATATGACGTTTAACAATTTAAAGTGGGAAGTGCTCTTTGATACCCTGAACTATAAAGCCATCCACCTTCTCTTGACAGCACTTTTGGTACCACATCCCTTGTTAGATCTTGTATCCATCTCCCAAAGGAACGGACACTGCTATCATTCATTGGCCTACATGTAATAATCTTTTTGTAATTGATTACTACTGGAATCTTGGCACTTGGGAATCCAGGTAAAACAGTTATGGTCACTTTGACCAATTGGAGGGGAGACGGTGGGACATTCGTACTGATCAGCAAAATTTGTAATAATAAAATCTAAAATAGCATCTCCTCTGGTTGGTTGTGTAACTATCTGATCAATATTGTTTCCATTGCAGATAGGTCTAATATTGAACCTGTTAAAGTCACCCAGTAAATCAATTCCAGTGCTTGGTTTGCGAGTCCATAATAGGTCCATTGTAGACATTGTATGTTGGTGAATCAATTCTTCATGTGGAGAAGCTGGTGGGATGTAGACCGCGAAGATGGCAATTGCGGGCACACTCCTTGGAAATCTGGGACGATGAAGGAAGACCCATTCACCCTCGATTGATGGTGGAATTTGAATTTCCTCAGCTGGAAAGGCCTGCAAATGCTGTTTAACATGTATATGTAGCAGCACACCACCACCACTAGTGTTTGGTCTGCATTTACTGAAGACCTTGTAACCTTCCACACGGAACTGTTCCGGGGCTGTGTTAGGTGTAATCCATGATTCAGTGACGACCGCTACATGAAGCTTGCTTACTAGTAAGAAACAGCTACAGTTTGCCTGTTTTATTCAGAACTGCTAGAATAAGCATTGGTTAACACAAACTGTGACAAACTGATCGACGTCTGTCGCCTTTGATAATTTGTGGGTGTGATGCCTTCATTCCAGTGCCTCGGTAGTTGTTTAAAGGTCGAGGAAACTCGCAATTGCTGAGGCACACCAAGCTGGTTGCTTAGTCTTCCACCAATCACCACTGGAATAGAGGAGTAACACCTGACTTGCGATTATCCTTGATTAATGTCGTGTTGCCTTTGCCTCCTCTCCTGCGCCTAAATTTTGAACAAGTTATGGAACTTAATGACTCTATATTTCTGGCTTGAGTTGATAATGAGTCGAGCGTGGTGCAGTCAGCTGATTTCATGTATATACATATACATGACTGGAGACGGTGGAGTGCGGTTCATTTGTATCGCTGCCCATATTCAAGACATGGGGGCCTGGGTTGGTTGAGACATCCTTACATGTACATACATGTACTGTGATATCCAATGGTGGATCATGGCCTGGAAGAAATACCGTAGTAATCCCTCATTTGGTCCATCTAACAAGGGCCAATCTTGATGACCAGGACGATTGAGGTAAACGGGGTCCAGCGACGGCATGTGAATTCATCAAAGCTGCTATCATTAATCTCATTACTGGTGGAGAATGTCTCACTTCAAGTTCAAAGGTGAATGTATGGTCAGACACCCTGACTATAGGCTATTCACTCAAAATATGAAATGACGACTGAAGTGCAAGTGCGAGAATGACAGCAATCAATGGCGCAATGTTCTACATCACAGTTTGTCCGCCATGTTGAGCTGAAAATATCCATTGGGGCCTGTCACCGATTGAAACAGTACCTTTTAGATCAGTAGAGAAGCTGGTGATGTCAAATGCTGGCAATCAGGAAAAAAATATTAAGTTATATTCCTTGGGCAAAATATTTCCACCTGCAGCAAGAGCAGTGAGCGCTAGCATCAATGAGTGACTGCCATTTTGCGTGTTCGATGTAGCTCAGTAGAAGATTTTACATTGAGAAAATATCCTCTTTCGGCTGTCTAAATTCCACAAAATTTATTTGACGCTTTCCCATATCTTGAGATAGTCTGGACAGTCCCAGTTAAATATTACACCAATGATACAAGATTAAAAAACGAGACACACAGAATAACAAAAAGACATGACAGCTTGATGAACAGCGCCCTCTACACTTGTATGGTAGTTGGGATCTTATGAAGACCTCTTTAGTGACTTCTTTGCCATTTCTTTGCCAGATATCAGAGCCAGGTTCAGTAGCTTTGAAAGTGACGGACAGTCTTCGTAGGCTTGAGGCAGAGCGGACCAGGTTGCAGTCACTGCTCTCGGAAGAGAAGAAACAAAAAGAATCAGCAGAGCGGATAAGGTAGATTGGTACTTGTGTGAAGCGTGCTTATGGTCACCCCTCTTCAGAAATAAAAACGGACTAAATCTGCTGATGAATCCTGTTTCAATCTCCCATTCAAACTCATTTTTACAGTGTGCTGCCACATATGGCCTGTCTTGGTACATGGGCTGATTTGCGCATTCAGAAATCCGCAGGTGTTTTGTTCTGCTATTGTACGTGGTATTTTGGAGTCTTTTCGGTTGTCAATATTGGATCGTAAGTGTGTGTTCAATGAAAGATGTCAATATTCATATTAATGAGCAAAACTATGATGTCATCCCAGAAATTGAACCTCCATGCAGCATTGACTTGTGCTCAAACAGCTCCTGGAATTGTTGATATTTTACTTTTGTGAACGACCTGTATTTATGTCTATGTTGAGAAAGTGGACAAGTTAAGGAGTAACCTTTTCTCAAAATGGTTTTTAGTATTCACTGAGCAACAAACTTGGGTTCAAACACAGAAAAACCTCCCAGCTGAATGTGTTGTCTGGCCTGATTAAAAGTGCACTCTGAACCTCCAAAACAATGTAATCAGTTTTCATGCATGGAAGAAACCTAAATAGGTGGCTTATTCCCACAAAGCAAATCACAGTGGGTTTACATGCCATCCGGGGTGAAGTGGTCAAGCTCTCAGAGATTCTCAATTATTTCATCCAATTTTTTTCTCCAGTTCTGAGTTGCGGGACAGTTTACGCATTGCTGACGAACGTTACCAAGACGCAACGCAGCAGCACCAGAGCCATGTTCAGTCACTGGTAAGCCATTGCAGTTGATGCTCAACTGCATCATTTCATCAGAAATATAAAAATGAATAAAGGTCATTATATCTGCATTACTGCTGTTTTATTATTCGGATATAAAATCGCTTAATACCAAATATTTGAATATTATTTTAAAATGAATATTTGGAGGCCAAAGAAAATTGATTAAAAGGTATGAATTATTTGGTGACAAATTGCATTCTAAAAATTTCCAGGTTTTTCATTTCAAGGTTTTACAAATATAAGTAAAGACAGCTCAATGCATTTGCCCAGCAATGAGGCCCAAAATGATTTTTCCTTCCCGGTATTTTCTTTGTTTTACTCTATAAAAAAACATTTACATTTGTTTTCTGATTTTGTGGCAATTTATTACAACTGAATGTTCAAGTATTGTATGGAATGGAAATTTGAATATTGTGTTCATATACATGTACAGTACTTGTTTTGAAAAATGTTAATTGATTCAGGCTCACATACCTGTATATTCGACATGCAAATACGTGTGCATATAAGTTCCAGTTTCAAAAGTGAAAAATTAAACGTGTAAAAGGGGAATTACTACAGAACACAGTCTTTGTGTTTTCTTGTTGGAAACTTGCAGTGGCCAAGAAATCTGTTTCGATGGTTTTAATTTTCTTCCGTGCAACTTAGGAAATGACACAAAACACAGCAGAGGATGTTGAAATACTGTACTTGCAGAAATGTATAAATATCAGGGAAATGCTGCTGCCGTGAATGGCCTTTCTACTTCAGTGTCAGTTTTTTCTTTCTCTCCTTTGTTTCCTGGGAAGCTGAAGCCTATAAATGGAATGTCTGACTTGATGTGCACCTTGCCCATGTTGAGAGACTTCATTCATGAGCTAGTCAGTCCATATTTCATGTAAATCGGATGTGAAGAAAACATTTCATTTGAAGAACTCAAGAGTAATAATGACAGCGTTAAAGACAACTTTCAGTATAAATGTCTGTCCACTGTGACGAGGAATGATTTAAAATATGTGATTACACATGGCATGAAGCTCGAAGCTGCACTCGTGACATTCAAAAATAATGAAAGTTGGCCTTGGACACGCTGGAGTGTACATCTACCGTACATGTACATGTACTGCAGCTGTGAATTAGTTTGGCACCATCCCATTCAGCATTTTATAATTCATACATGCAGAAACAATTCAGGGAACTTTATCAGTCGTGGCTTCCTAATACATTGTACATGTAGATAAAGAGAGTTGGATATTCAGTTAGTTTCCCATTAGAATCAAGCAAAGGAGTCACATGAATGGCACATCTTTTCTATTCAGCAAGAGCACTCTCCTGGTTGTACATGTGCTGACATGTACCGGTACATGTGCTGACATGTACATTGTACATGGACACGTATAGAGTTGGCAGTCCAAATTGATAAAGTGTGGCTTGATGAGTGAAAGCAAACACATGTGGCAATTATGGTAAATCCGGCCATGATTACACCTGTAAAATCAAAACCAATTTGGGATTGGTAACATTTAATAGCCCTTACATGCATACGTGTACATTGCATAGCAACTCGCTGTGTTCTGGAGTTTTCCTGCCACTGCAAGGGAAAGCCCTTGATGGACTGTGTGCTGCAAGCTCACAGTCAAATTAATCTGTCCCTCGATGACTGTCACCGTCAGTTACACGTATTTACCCCTTTCCCATCTGCAGTTTAATGTGTCATTTCTCCCCCTCCTTCCACCCCTTTCCCTCTGTCAATGGGCTTGCGGCAGACACCTCAGTGACAGGTCATGAATGAAGGGTAACCTGTCCGTGTCACCCTGCTGGCTGGTCATGCCTGTATGGGCTAATAGTCATTCAGGAGTCCAGAGGGGACACCACACACTGACTAATTGTGACAAATCGCCGGACTTCATTCAACACCTCAGTGTCATGGACAACGTGTCCCCACCGGCCATTAATCACGTGCCTCAACTTTTTTGCATTTAAATCAGCTCAGAAGTCTGTCTGCCGTCAGCACCTCAGTGTCATGGACAGCACGTTGGCCGCCAGTCATTAGTCATGTGCCTTATCTTTCTTGCATCAGAATCGGCTCAGAAGTTTTCCACAAAATGGCTGTAAATTTTTTTTTACCCTGCTAAAAAGCAAGGACAATAGTGCATTTACTGTTTCTAAAATTATGATCTAGAACAAATTTGAGGGGACTCTTGAGAGTTCCACTCCCCCCCACCAAGAGTGTGTTCTCACACATGGAGGGAAGTCAAGGTTAACAGAAACCATCATTAAGGACAGTCGTTACAGTTCCCTTGGGGGAAAAGTCAGTGTTTAGCAATCTTGGTACTTGATTAGGGAATGCTGTTGGAATTTGAGACTACAGTAGATATAAAGAATAATTGAAGGGTACTGAAGGTTGGAACTCTGTGAAATACATTTATTAAAAGTTGTGTTTCCCTTTGCCAGGAAGGCATAAATTTCTTTTTGCCATTCGCTAGACAGGTGCCTGACAGATGCATACATGTAGCCCCCAGGGCAACATGAATGATTGGAGAAATAGAACATGTGGGCGTGCATGTGTATATCTTTACTTACATGTACCACGTGGGAAAGGAGCACAGAAGGGAACAAAGGTTTTTTTCTCTTCCCAATTAACAGTCAATCTGTCATTCAAAACTGTCACTTGCAACGTTGGAGAGTGTTGTACTAGAGGAACAAAGGAGAACACAATGCTTTGTGAGATATACATGTACATGTACTGTACAGTGTCTATAGGTTTGCGGGTACACCATAAAATCAATCTCTCTTGGAAGAGGTGTGGTTCTTAGAAGAATTGGTGAGTGTTAACCTGACGTTTCGGCCAGGATGCTCTGGCCGTCCTCAGGAGAGTGTGCTGGACTCGAGTGGACAGCTGGGTTATAAACCGTCGAGTTACATGTAACACTCACCGGTTCTTCTAACAACCACACCTCTTCCAAAAGAGATTGATTCCATGGTATACCCGCAAGCCTATATCTCATGTAACTTCCACCATGCAAAGCTTCAAATCATACAATGCTTTATCTTCCAAGCAACTCATGTGCAGTTGTAGACTTTTTGCATTGTTAAACAGCAGAACGATAGAAAGTTTTGGGTAATTCCTTAATGTACATGTACAGTGTGTGTACATGTTCTGAACAGTGTCTTCCCAGGATGACATCACTCTTTTTTGGTGCCCTCAGTTTTCCAGGAAAGCATGCACAGCCTTAAATGTTTAGAAAAGTGTACTCTCCAATGGCACGCAACCTCAAAAGGATGTCAAATAGTATTGAAGAAAAGTTAAAAGCTACCCCAAAAAGCGTCTCAGGAAAACAGAATTGTTGCACATGTTTCATGGAGCCTTCAAGATAAAGTCTGTCTTCTGTCAAAAGATTCTAGTCCACCATTTTACCAGTGATGGCATTGAATTTGGATTTTGTGTAAAGCCCCCAAAGGCTTTTGGTACATTCTGGTAATGTACATGTACATGTTTTAAGCATGGGCATCCAGAAATGTCACTGTTTTATACTTTTTAAATTTATAGCCGGGGGATTTAGCACAAGTCGATACAGTGCACTGAGAGATTTTGGAGGATTTGGTACCGTACGTCACAATGTGGTCATAAGAAATTTGTACTTTGCTCTGGTACCATAGATTAAGGGGAATTATTTGGCAATGTACATTTACAAACTGTACATGTACGGTGTACTTTGTACATATAATTGAGCACTGTACAGTACCAGGGTATTTTCATAGGCACATGCAGTGTACATGTATGTGTAAAATATGTCAAAAAATGTCTCCACTTTTATGTTTGTGTATAACTCTGTTACTACTGCATCTTGAGTTGCTACACACTAATTAAACATGTACTCTTTCTGACTAGGATCTGCAAGGCCAGTGGTTCTCTAAAGGAATCAAATATTTGAAGCAAATCGTAAAGAACGCGTACAGTGAACATGGTGAAACTCAAGCAAAATTATTGAAAGTCAAATTCTAGAGTATACAACTGTACATGTATGTGCCGATGGTTTACTCTTTCATTGGTTTCTCGATCTAATTTCTGTCACTTAGTATTGCAAAACAGGGACACTGTCTTGCCCTTTAGAGCTGGTTTCTCCTACTGGTACACATGTGTGGCACACATGGTGGGTATAATCACCATTTCAGTGGTTGAAACAGAAAATAAAAGACTTGTATGAAGCATCATCGTGGAATGGAATGGCTGGAATGGTGTGGCTAGTGAGGAATTGGTGCATTGATTTCAAATGCCACTGCCCTAAACTGTCTCCAAAGTTGTTGTGGCAGCCTATCACGCCACCCTCTTATCCTCTATCTTCACTACATGTATCCCCACCTCATTAAACTTTCATGCTACGTCTTTACCCTATTCTTCCTCTATTCACGCCTTCTCCACAATGACACATGGCCCCTGACAAGGAGCGGGTTGCTCTTCTATTCCTCAGTGTCACCTGGAGAGACAATCATGAAATAATAATGTTGAGGCTTGTAATTTAGCCTCTGCTAAGCAAGTTTAAAAAGCCCCCCCTGACATGCCAGACGTCTTTAAAACAGCGCCGATTTATTGTCCGTGACTGATGTCAACTAGGCGACCGTCAGATCTTTGATGAGGGCATCAGTCATGTTGGATGATGCTCAGGCCCAATATGAAACTGGTGGAATGTTTTATTGATGAAGGCCCCTTGCCATTTGGCTGTGTTTGTGACTGTTGCCGTGACAGATCACCCAGTGTGTGCCGCTTGTTGTAAGTTGTTTTTTTTTCTGAAAGCAAGCTGGAGAAAGACACATATGCATGCTTGGTCAAGGAAGACATACAATGTACCATACTCTATGAATACATTCACCTGTATGATTGCGCCAGCCTCGTTGCATGCCAGTACCCAGTGTGGACTTTCGAACAAAAGAGGTCCACATAATGCTGGTTGTGTGAAGCTTGTGCACATTAAAGACCAGCCCACACAAGGTTTCCCCTTTTCTGGAAAAGTTGTAGAGGCATGTTGGGTTCAGGGTTATTTGTAGCAAAAGGAAGAGGGAACAGTCGAGGAAATCATGCATAAACAGAACCCCAACTTAAAGTGTTCACAGTGCTAGGAAAATGAGTATTTTCACTCAGTTTTATGAAGTACCCGGTACATGTACCCACTGGTATATGAAAACAATGGAATGTCCACACTACATGTAGGTAACATGAACATGTAGTTAACATGAACGTGGACGATTATTAGTACCCTCTGATGTCAGCATCATGTACATGTAATCAGTTAGGGATGCACGACAGAACATACGCATATTTACAGGTGTTTCCTCACTCCCTCCAACTCCAACTTGAAAAGTCTATTTTAACCATTTTGGCAACACTTCACACAAATACCAATACATGCAGGAAGAACTTTTGTTCCTTCAACAGTGGACAACATTTTAGTCACGGTAGCTGAAATGCATGCACATGACTATTATTTTGCTCTCAGCTTGTTAGATAATTGATTATAATGTTTTTCATTAGGAGGGGTTCACAGGTTGGTGTTAAGACACAGGTTACCATGGAGACGCTACATGTATGTTTTTACGTGCAATATGCCCCAAAAGTAAAGTTAGCATCTAGCATTGAACGGTATCAAGGTCTCAGCCGTGGATGCTTTATTTTCTCACCTTTAACAATGCCTCAGAATTAGCGAATCAGTTCAGCTCAGTGTTCCGATCATCGATGTTCGTCCAGGTGGAGAAAAGTGACTGGTGTAATTGCCCACGTTTGATTTGGGTCAGTGCCATCTCAAACACTGGTGGTAGGATCCCGCAGCATTGTTAATTACTTCTTACACGCTGGCAGCGCACTGCTGTTGCATGCTGGATCTGTTTGCTAATTGAAAATCGCACTTTTGTCAGCTACTTTTAAAATGAGCTGGAGCAGGGCATGAACAGGAGTGAATAATAATGCAAATATCTGAATTTTTTTCCAGACACATTTCATCAATAATGCAATCCTTGATACATGTACATGTGTATGTCTACTGCACAGTTCTGAAAGAAATATTGTAAGATAGAATAAAAGCAATGAGAAATAGTAATACATGTACATGTACAGTGCACTGTACATGTACACGTACAGTGCACTGTACATGTACATGTACAGTGCACATGTTGGTTTGTTTTTAACTGCCGCAAATACCAGACCTGTATTATTTGTAGGGTACATGTAGCTGTAATCAATTTGTTTTACAACAAATCTTCCCAAAATTGTGTCAGAGTTAACCTTGTTTTCAACTTTTGTTTCACTATTTCAAAGAGTGTTTTACTACGGTTTGTACACAAAAATCCTGCATTGTTGTAGATTTTGCTGGACTAAATTTTCTGTTTGCTGATTCACTGTTGTTTCTGTGCATGATAAGCAAGCATCAATCCCTTTCTGGAATTGGTTTCAGTAGTTACTGTATATTCTGGACTCACAATTTGAACAGAAAAACCTACATGTACATGGAGGCACTCTTCCCGGGAGGCTGAATGACTTCCCAGCAATAGCGCCGTCGGTTGTCCAAGAAAGCATGGATACTTTTTTAAAAGAATGCAAAAGAGTTTTTATACATAAAAGAAAAGTACAAAGTTGCCGAAAAATTGTGTCTAAGAAACGTTCATTGCAGTTCCTCTTCAGAGCCCTTTTCTCACTGTTACTTATCTGACAGGTCAAAATGTGTCAAATGTATACTGTCATACATGTACATGTACATGTATTCTGTCAATGGATTATGGTCCATTTTTTGTGCAATGAACAAACAGTGTTAGGATGTAGTGCCATTCATTTCCGAAGTCCACGGTAGGGTCCCCGTTTGTCTCACACGTAACGCTACCTGTTACAATCTCCGAAAACTAGCATTAAAAAACTTCTTGGGTATTTCCCACTCAGATGCCCAACGGCAGGGAAAAAACACTGAAATCAAGGGTAAAACTTGTATTGTGTACATGGAGCCCAGTGCACATAGAATCCTGCACTTGCTGATCAAACCTTCATGCACCGTTACATGTGCCACCTGGGTTTGAGTTCAATTCTGAGGTACACACATACATGTACACTGTACTTGTTCCGTAGCTGTGGGGACTCCACACCTTTTGCGAAAACAAATTTATTTTATTGCCCCAACTCAGTCGCGGTGAAGACCTAGCTACATGTACTCTCACAAGTTGGCAACTATGCCGTCTCCTAGCTGATTTCTTTCTGTGGTTTTACATCATTAAATGTTAAATACATGTACATGAACACAATCACACATTCGGATTCCGCTTCAAATCTCTGAGTTGTTTTCGGACCGATAAGCATGATATTACAAAATGGGGAATAGCTTATGAAGTATTGTGCTAGAGTTGCTCACGTTTCGGGCTTGTTTAAACACCTCCTTTGAGTCACCATTCCCTGTGAGAACCAATACCCAGGCTGATCTTAGCATGCAAATTTGGGACTGTGTCCAAAAGTTTTTGAAAATTAAGGATGTGGCGGGGCATAACATACATGCAATTGCCAATGGAAATCCAACTACTAGTGGCCTCCTCCCTCCTATCCCAATGTCAGGCTTTCCAACTGGACTGAGGTCAGCATCTTTCACTTGTAATGGTGAGGAAAGCATCAGCGAATTAAGTCCGAATTCTCAACATGAATTTCCACGTACATACGTGTACATGTCTTCACTGCTTGCAGGAGAATGCCATAGATGACTTGAAGCAGGAGCTGGCAGCGTTGCAACACCGCAACCAAGATGCCTTGAAGGCCAAAGAACACCTGTTGCAAGAGGTAACAGCAGTTGGTTTGTTTTTTTCCTTTGACTCATTGACAATACCCAACTGAGTTGCATTTTGCCATCCCTGGCCACATGCATGTAGCAACCTAGCCTTCTAACTCCACCCACCAACTTGACCCTGCTCATCAGACTCCACCCACCAGACCGGACCCCAATCTACATATACCTGGTGTTAAATGTCATGAATATTGTCATGTTTTAGTCCTGGGGAGTCCTGGAAAATTTATAGAATTTTGTTTTAGATTTCCGTGGGAATCCTGAAAGACTTGTAAAGAGCCAGTGTACATGTATATGCAGCAGATCTAATGATTATACAAACCAACTGGGTGTGAATCACACAATAACATGTAAGTTCAATTATTATCGAGTTCTAGCCTGTTGTGCAAACTGGCACATGACTTTGAGAGGATTGTCCCATCGCTAAGTGGTCAGTGTACCTAAACAGGCCTCCAAAACTCATTCATACCGGTAGATACATTAAAGAACTGTACAGTAATTTCAACAGAGTCATTAGGTAATGTACATAGAGAGGGCATCAACATCAATTTTAAGGGGAGTTAGAACTGGTCGCTGTGCCAGTCTGACAGTCTGATATATACAAAATCGATTAGAGGGAAGGTTTGAAGTTAAAGAAGATTTACTACTCCTGACATGCGTATCAGCATTTTGCTGAGGTTGTCGAGCTGTCTTCCTCATTGTCACATGTGACATCATCACCCGCACGGTGTCACCCATGGGATTTGCTCCTGTCTGAGTGGGAGGGAAATGATCTGGCTAAAAATCACAACGCCGACTCCACAAAGAGACACGAGCATGGATTTGCTCCATGCCTCTCTCATCAGGTTGATGTCAAATGCAAACCACTTTAAGCGTTGAGAGCCAGGACTCGTACCCTTTCTGCCGTTCCTTCTCTCTCCTTGGAGAAGATCACATCTCCTTACATGCCCCCTCCATTGATCTCCTTTGCTGCAAAACACCCATCTTCCCCTGCCCCTTGCTTTCAGACTGGCTGGGGAATTGTAAATTTGTTGGTTTGGATGCAGGGACAACTGCCTCTCTAATCTAACTTTTTCTAGAAATTACTGGGTATTATTTCATTATCGAGCTTGCTTTTTCATCCTTTGCCAAGAACTAATATAATTTAAGCTTTTTTTTTCCCACTGCCAAAGTCAGGACAAGATGTGTTATATATCTAAAGTGGAATGTACATGTACACATACATGTACGTCCTCAGAAGATTTCAGCTGAGGTATGCTCTGCACTCCCATGTCTGATGGGATGTTTCCTTGGGTAAATGTCAATTGACTGAGTGCATAGCGTTTATTACATCACTCCATTAAAGTGCCCACGCGCTGTGAATCTCTGCCTGCAGTCTTTGCAGATGAACCTGTGTATCCCATTTAAACATTTTTTTGTTATTTCAAAGCCATTTTGGTGCCATTGTGGGTTTTTACACTAATTAGAATTGCACATTCAAGAGCAAACATGTTATTTCAGGGAAAAACTCAATGTCACTTCTGTTATTTCATCACCAACATTCTCCTAAATTTTGGATGGTGGGTTTGTGAGGAAATAAATTCTGAAAGATGTTTTGGGGTTCACAGATTGGACGGAAACCCCCTCAGCGATATCGTGTGTCAAGAAAAACAGGGGAAAAAAATATGTTTCAGAAGGGCTGTTTTCAGTCATGTCACCGGGATTAACCAAAACGGAAAAGTAACTGGTTTTCACATTTAGGATTAGAAAGGGGAAATTGTCATGTGTGTGACATGTTTACAAGTCCCACATTGGTCAGTTTAAAGCATGTACACATCCACATGTCGAAATTCATATCACACAGCTGTTTGAAGAAGAATGCAGTTTTTCTACGTGCAGCAGAAATCACGCTGAAGTAAAATGATGCCAAAAGGCTCTCACAGCCACCAGTTTGGCCTTGCTGGCTTTGTGAAGACTTTGCCGTACCCAACAAATATACTCGTATTCATAAATGCTGCACACTCAGTTCTTGTCTGAGAGCTGGCAAAAAAAATTCACAGGCTTACTCGGGTGGGACTCGAACCCACAACCTCCTGCTTACTAATGCAGACGTCTCAACCACTCGACCACCGAGCTTGCCGGGGTCGGCTGGCCGGTCCGACCATACCGTACTGTAGGCCTACATGTACATGTACCATACACATATATGGACTGGCAGTATGGACATTTCACAATAGTGAGCCCCCAAGAGTTTGCAACTTGGTGGCCACTGTACGCAGTGCACGTTTGAATAGGTTGACATGTCCAGATGTGTCATTCAATGTGTCACTCGACAATACACATTTGGCTAATATTGGCTAACGTGTTGCAAACTCTTGGTGGCGCACTCATTTGAAACACTCGTATTAGGGAGAAAAAGATGGAATTATTCACATTGGGTCTCCATGAGTGGCTGCCTGAGGTGAGATTTATCAGGCAAGATCAGTTTGTGAAAGCCAGCCACTGATTTGATGGATTTCTTGGTATTTGACAGGTCAATCTTGCCGTTGACGGGATGTCAGATGAAACAGCAAGACTCCACCAGGAACTTGCACAGTCTAAGGTACAGTACATCATTGTAGGTACTGTACATGCAGGGACATCTAGGTATATGTAGTCAACCCAGTCCTGGACGGACTCAGCTACTGATGCACATGTCAAGAATTTTGAAAATACTTTTTTAGCTCAGAATACGGTTTAACAAAATTTGCAGGGAAAAAAATGAAAACTGCTCACTAAAATTTTATGGATGACAGGGTGACATACACTTTTGTCGAACCTGATCAAATGTTTTTCCGTTCGATATCGGAACTTGGAAAGTGCCAGGACAAGTCAATATAATACGGCTACAGATGATGCCGTCACTGTTCAGCACACATGTATGTTAGAAGGTCTCTATTTGGACCCACATGTACTTGTAGTTTGACAGAAATGTGAGCTGTAAACCAGGCCAAAGTGCTACACTGAGTTTGTCATGTCTGTGGATTGAGGAGAGAAAAAAAATCTCAGCAAAAACAAAGGCATATCTTTAACTATAGCCCCAAAAACCAAATCTGGCTACTATCAGAGGTACTCTACACACTTGTGGGAGTACCTGTATGTAAGTTGATTAAGTTTGAAGTGGCAAGAACTAACATCACAGAGGCTATAAATTCCTAGACTTACCAGCAGTCCTCTATCTGGTTTTTCCCCTCAGTTAGAGGTGACCAGTCTTGGGCACGACAAGCAGTACTTGACGGAGGAGAACCGGCGGTTGATGGAACGTATCACAGCCTTGGAGCAGCAGCAGGTATGAGGTCTGCACGACACCTACGGAGGGAACATTTTTCTTACAAGATCAAATTGACTGAAAACGTATCAAAGATACAGTCCATGCATATCAAAGACGTGTTGTCACCCTCTTTTGGAATGATGTTACCTCGGTGATCTCGAACAGTCTCTCATCAGCTTCTAGAAAAAGCATACATCCTTTACATGTATGTCGGACAACTACTGTATCAATACTGTAGTGAATACCATCTGTAGACCAGACACAGGAGGAGTCACGAACAACAGAGGTGAACAGCTTCTAACATAAAAGGAATGCTTTTGTAGCACTCCATTTGAATAGCTTGCGACTTAAATTCAGACTGCTGGTCTTACGTTTGTCTTGTGATGGTCTTAATTAAGAGGTCTTGCCAACACTGTACTTTAGGGCAACACAGCACTTCTGTAACCTATGGTGGCGTTGTCATCGTGTCCTACAGAAAAGCTTACTTCAGGTGCATTTGAGTAGCTTCCCCACAAGTTGAGTTGGGTACAACCTTGTCCTGCCTTGTCCCACAGATGTCACTTGTTTGAATTGACGCAGCACACACATCCATACTGAGGTCAAGGTTTACCCCATGGAAGCTACATGTACCCAAACACACACAATAATCAAAGGCGTACATGAGATTCTTTCATCCTGTCATAAAGATTGCATTTTTTTTTAAATAAGGCAGAGGCAATAATCGACTTGTTTGTTTTATTAACTGCCTGAGCCTTGCCTTTTGTCAGCATGCCCTCCATTGTAAGAAAGGCCACACTCTGCATGTTCATGCCTTCCAGCTCTGTGACCTGGGTTCGAATTCCACTCGGGCCAGCATGTGGATTGGGCTTTCAGTCAAGTACCAAAGTCCATGGGTTTTTCCCCTAGTTATTTGCCCGGAGTTTCCCTCCCACCTCCAAAACAGAACATTGTCTCATTGACTTCTCCCCAGCACCCCGAGGGAGAACAGTTTATACATGTAACTGACTGGGCTTCACCTCAATGGAATATATAATAATTTCATACATTGCCCTGCATGACATTGTGTTTGGGTATGGGTTTCCCAGGATGCACAAGAAAAGGTCCAGTCAACGATAGCAGAGCTCCTTGAAAGTAAGAACCGGCTGGCCTATGATAAGGGACGATTACAGAGCCGTGTGGACCAGCTACAGAAGGAGCTGGAGGGCCTGGCTAATGCACGGACAGACGGACTACAGCTACAGAAGGTGAATGTAGCCATGCAGGCCCAGTACACCAAGGTATGGAGAGAAGAGGTTGGGAATTTCATCAAGATGACAATACAGGACCAGTGCTCGATAAAGACGACATGGTTCACAAAGAGTGTTTGGCACAGCAAATTTGTGGTCAGCGATGCACCCAAATGTGTCTACATGAGGATTGTTTAACATTCTTACCTTTCACATTAAATATCAAGTTAGAAGTACTTGTTAATTCACACTTTAGCCCAATTATGTTCTTTTTCTTGTTGTTCTTACTGGAAGTGATATCATGAATCGAAATCAAGATTTTCCTAGAGTCATCCCCCAAATGGCACGTGACATGCAGCAGTGTTATTGTGATCCGTGTTACTAACATTAGACCTACATGTACATGTATAAGACACGGGTGAGAGCCATTCTGTGGCACGTGGCAGTGTAAGAAATGTCACTCAAACAATGTTGAAAGTGATTGAGACTAGCAAATTACACAAAGATTTTGGCGAGTGAAGTCACAAAAGCTGATAACTGCCTTTGTTTTTTCATCTTTTATAGGTATTCATTACTTGTATAGCAGCAAAGTGTTCCACTGTATTGAAAACAAAGTAATGTACATATACTCATGGCTTTCATGAAAATTTCTTGATGCAAAATTTGATTTCAACACTCTCTATTGTCTTGGCCTCCCTTTATTGACAGACCACAAGCGAGCTGAGTTCTGTCAAGGTGACCATGCAGAGACTTGAAAGCAAGTTGAGACAGGTACATTAACGTAGTCAATCATTTCAATCGTCCTTCACATGGTTGGAAAACAGCAAAAGCTTTGACAGTGAAACCTTTTGTCTTGAGAGGTTCTGCAGATGGGTGGATATGTTTAAACAAGAGTTTCCCTGAACTGGTTTTTTTTTTTTTTTTTGCTTGCCAGTTGGACTTTACTAAACGAAACTTTTAACTAATCAGTAGTCTTTAAGTATAAATGACAATCATGTACAGTGGTCAGTAAAATGGCTGTGTAGGAAAAGGAAACCAAAAACTGCAGCTAAGGTGAGTGAGTGCTGTGCAGTAATGAACCCATTTCATTGAAGGGCTGCTTAGATATGCTCTTGTCATGGTTGTGAATTAGCCCATTTCATTGAAGGGCTGCTTAGACATGCTCTTGTCATGGTTGGGAATTAGCCAATTTCATTGAGGGGCTGCTTAGACATGCTCTTGTCATGGTTGTGAATTAGCCCATTTCATTGAA
>NW_019091473.1:665606-677786 GCF_001949145.1 Acanthaster planci | reverse complement strand
TTGGGTGAGGGTTTTATTATAGTCACCCACTGTAGCTTTGGGGAAAATACATGTGTTGAACAATGGTTATTTGAGGGGCAAATTCATAACGGGGACAAAAATTTGAACACTTGTTATGGTGCAATGCCTATTTTTCTGAGACAGGTCAGCCAAAAATGTGTCTTTTCCACTGCTATGCTCAATGCATGCATATCACCTCGAACTTCAATTGACCATAACGACAAAACCGTGTTTCAGATTATTAGATGAAACTTGACACTTGTACTGAGTGAGTATCTCTACAAGCAAACCAGGTTTTAAAAAAATTGGGCATTGGACAGGCAATTTCTTTTGGGGAGGCAGAATTCCCCTCAGCCTCCCCGCTGGCTGGGAGATCGTCCAAAGGAACCCAGCTCTGACTCTACCTGCAAAGAGCTGATCAAGGGTGAGTGGTATGCCATACTGCTTCTTGCCTGTTGACGCTTCTATGACGACAGAGTGAGGCAAAGCAATATCCTTGGTTGTACCGTCGCCATCGGACACCGAGGAAATGTTCAGCATTCGACACAGCTCCTCTGTTCCAGACTGATGCCACATGGGAAAAAAAGATTCAGCAAAATTGGACAATAAAACAGTTATTCAAAACAACAAATACTTTCTTTTACAACCTTAGAAAAAACTGATAGTTGTATAAATTTAGTCTGCTTTTTTCTTATAAGAACAGTGACCCGACACCAATACTTGGTACTGTCCCTACATGTACCTGCCAACATTAAAAAGTCAGAAATCGGAACACCCATTTTATGAGCCAACAGCAGAACAAGCAGCCTAACGAGAGATGCTGTAATGTGCATAAACACACATCTACCTATGTATGTGCAACAACTGCCATTTTGACATAGTGAACAGTGCCTTTGTTTAGCAAAGAGCGCCCTCTTGTGCCCAACTTTTAAATTTATCTATTTTTTGCTTTTTATGGAAACACAAAAATCAGAACACTTCCCATTTACAGAGCACCTCTACGTAAAACACGTTTGCTCTGATTTTATTTGTTCAAATAAATATGGAAGCATCCAAATCGAATGCAGTGTCATTTGTCTCCAGAGCTCAACTATAACAAGCTGAAAAGGGCATTTTTTATGTTCATGCCAAGATGCGAATTCTGAGTGTAGATTGCGTCATTTGGAGAAAGGACTATGCATGCAGCCATTGTTTGGCATGCACAAGGGTTAATCCTTTACAAAACACAGGGCGAGGGTTCCCCTCGCTTTCTTTCTTTTCTAAAAAAAATTGTTTTCCTTAGAGGCGCTCTTCAAACCATAACAGTTAGCAGGTATACACTTCATCAATGTCACATACCTTTGCATATGTTCTTGGAGTCATCCGTGCTTCTTCATCTACTTCAAACTCTTCACCCTCGAATTCCTCATCCCCTTCCTCAACAATGGTCTCACCCCCTGTGACCTTTGGCCCAGGAGCCTCCATCTTGGGCAGTGCAGACAGGGCCAGCTGCATTTGGACGGAGGGCCCCGTCATGTCCTCCTCTGACAGAGGTGTCTGGCCTCCCGAGGCCAAGGGGGAGGTCAGCTCATCACTCGGGCTGCTCTCCTTGTCAGGGGCGGAGTCCTCAGTCATGGGGGAGGAGGTGCCGCTGTTGTTAGACCCTTTCTGCAGGTTCTGCCACATGATGGCAAACTCGTCCACCTCGTTGGCCGGGGACTGCTCTGGCTCAGCAGCTTTCTTGTCTTCCCGACTTCGAATCTTGCGAATCTCCTCGCTGAGAGCCTTATCACGGATTCTCGTTGTTGACACCTCTGATTTGGAGACCGCATCTTTCCTCTGCCCCTGTCCGACCTTTTCTGTCTTTGCTGTATTTTTCCTGCTGTCTGTCCCCTCCTGCTTCTGGAAGCTCGGAGGGATTCTTTGAGACTGTGAGCTCTTCCCCGGGAGAGGTTCCTTAGAGGGGGAACGCGCAGTCACCTTGGGTCCTGACCGTGTCAGGATCTTCATGGGCAGTGATGCCTGTGAATTAGAACTCTGTTCCGTCTCTTGTTTAACACTACCTTTCTGTGATAACGCCTCCCTAACAATCAAATTTATAAGAAACAAAGAGAAATGTCTTAAAATCACTGTACTAAAAATCAAAACCCAAAGCCAGTAGAATTCATTCACTGGAGTGATTTTTGGCCACCGATTCTCTAACCATTCCAAGATGGCACTGATTATCACAGAAATGCCAAAGCTGCAAGGCCAAAAACCACTCAGTCTTCCAAACTTCCTCTATTTGAGTTTCTCTCTCGACATTACAGGCTTAAGAAACAGCTTCAAAATGTTGCCAAGCCAAATCATGAAAAGGTGGTTAATTTTTTTCTAATCAGATGAACCTCAATCTGTAGATTCTGTTCTGATTTTTTTTACCATCTGATTATACAAACTGCCTTAGCTCAATAAAACATCCACAAAATCAGTTTTTCTTTCAGTTTCAAGGCCGGTTCATACTTCGCGCCAAAAGTGAAGCAAATTTGACATCGCGAAACATTTACAGTGAAATTTGTTTGCACTGAAACGTGCTTAACTGATTGTGAATTTGCTATGTGATTTTTTTATCTGAAATTGCATTCGGGTTTGCTTTTCACTAAGTTTGAACCAACCTTTATAAGCTGACTGTTATGAATGCAACAGTGGTTGGAAGTGCATTTTCTTAAACAAAAAATATTTCAACTTTAAGGATTAATATTTCCCTGAAACCAAATTCAGTCCCCTTACCTATCACATTCCACAGGAATGTTCCTCCTCTATATACTCCAGGATGCAAATATGTCCTAATCCCTAACAATTCTCACTCTTAGCTCATTCCGTTTCGACGAGTGGCATCGAATTACAGTCACACTGTATGTGAGTGTCCTTACTTGTAATTGATTGCTGCGGTTGGCTTGGACTGAACCTGTGTGTGTGACTGGCGCTGCTGCTGTTTTTGTCGCTGGCTCTGGCAAGACTGCTCAAGTGAAGCACCCAGCCTACCGATTATGTCCGAGTACCAGCCGCGACTCTGCGTTCGGGCATTGGGTTGCGGGAATACCTGAGTGTAAAACCAAAAAACACCACACAGTCAGGAATGGTCAGGTACCAGTTGCCAAATACGTGTATACCATTTGACTTAAACACAGTATGAGTGCAGGGAATACTCATGAGGAGGTGTAAGTAACAAGGATGAATCAAAACACGGTATGCCACCAAGAAGTGGACAAGGCGAGGCCACCTTTCACAGTGCATTGTGGGAAACCGACGATGATGCTTTCTGGGGCCCTTTAATTGTTCCCATTGTTTGCTTGGTAGAAAATTCATATGTGTATTACTTGTGCCTGTAGTGGTAAGATGGTGGCATCTTGTAAGGTGGCAGACTGCCGGTCTCGTGACTTCAAAACTCCAAAAAGAAAATACTCATATGTACATGTATCCACTGATAATGCCATGTTTTTTTTAAACCGCAAACTTGGAAAATGGCCTATTTTTGGCATCTCTTGGCAGAACACTGTATTGTGAATTTCTCCTATTTCATGCAGTAAGAGACGGAACGTTCCATTACACTCAAGGCAGGCTGAGTGGAATGGATCATTCCATCCGTCATCAAATGAAATCATTCCATTCAATGCACGAATGTGAAACATTCATTGTTTGTTGTGCTCGATGCCCAAACAAATCCTGAAAAAATGCTGTGAATCTTTGTACGACACACAAGTTCAGAAATGTTTTGTGCTTATGTATAACTGTTACATGCTATTAATTGGGTGCAGGTGTGTCAAGTGTTATGACGAATAATGAAAGGTACGTGATCAACAATCTACCAATTAGATGACAGGGATTAATTCAGGAGTTGTAGAAACTGATATGAACTCGGTATCTATTCGCTAGCTTTTTACGACATGACCACATTTTACAGCCTATCCTAAAATGCAGCATCTCACCTGTGGTTTGACGACGGCTGTTGGCTTGTTGCTCTGCTGTTGGCCCTGTTCCTTGCGCATCCCGTACGATATGTTTATGATGGCTGTGGTCGGGAGCCTGTAACCACGGTTACCGGTGCAACGGATCACCAGACCACCAGGAAACTCCTCATCAAACACAATCTCGTAGATACAGTCAAGCACAGTGTCACCTACACAAGGATTAGCCATTAAGCTTACTGTCCACAAGGCAACCTCTAGTGTTCATGCACCAAGGGGACACTCATGCAGAAAGATCTGTCAGTGCTACATCCCCTCCGTGCATGAACAGTAGAGGGCGCAACCTGGTACACTCACATGCAAGGGCATGTTTGAACAACGACTGTCATTATTAGCCTGTAGTTTGACCTACATGTATACTGCCTGCAGGATAGACAGTTTGAACCATCTAGTCAACTACCTAGTTGAACCTGGCCCTGGAACCAAATGAACGTTAGATAATAAGTTCATTATAGATCCTATAAACACAAAACCCGGCAGAAGGTGCTGGGAAATGGAGGCTACATTGGCAGAGGTCGGATACAACTATGCTTTTGAAACAAATCCAATCACCTTGGACCGACTGTTAATCAAACTCTTCCTTGCGAGTGAACAGACAAGAAGTGTCATCTAAACAGGAGCGGTAAAGTTCAGTCAGTGGGCGGAAGGGGTAGGGTGCCTCATTTAATTTCTTTGAGGGGACAGTTTCTTTGATCAAAGCTTAGTCATGGCTCTGTAGACCCACACAGCCCCTCCTCCTTTTCCCCACAGACTGTTGAGGGGTTGAACAAGGCCGCCATGCACCTGGTCCAACCCACCACCCTTTTTCCCCACAGACTGTTGAGGGGTTGAACAAGGCCACCATGCACCTGGTCCAACCCACCACCCTCCCCCCCCGACTGTTGAGGGGTTGAACAAGGCCGCCATGCACCTGGTCCAACCCACCACCCTACCCAAAGTAAGGTCACTGTATCCAGGAACTCTCTGGCACTGAAGTAACTTCATTCAATACAAAATTGGTGTTTTCACTCTTGAAACACAATTCCAATTTTAACGAGGGGCACGTGTCTATCAGCTAACAATCTCCCTTGCTGACTACATTATCAATTGTCCGTCCCTAGGCTGGTGGAACAAATGCCATGGTTTCATTCCAGACCTAGATGTTGCCTTTTATTCAATGTCCAACATGATATCAATTGTTAGCTATATCTATCTACGTGTTTTGTCAATTTTATTATATCATCATGTATCATTCTTGTTAACTTACAGCAGCACTGAAAAAAATCTATCAATGTAAATGTAAACATACAAGTGTATGTAATTAACCACTTGACGACAGGAATTTTTTTCGAAAGCCGACTCCAAGAATTCCAGCCTCGCTTGACCACAAAGGCCACCTGCCAAACCGCAAATTCTCGGTTTGTGGCCCTGCAGACTCTGCACGCTTTGATTTACACGGTGAAAAGGCTGATTGTTCGGTGGCATGCGGCTCTACTCACGCTTCCACATTCCCATTGCCTCTTTTCAAAGTGGGGACTATTGTGAAGCTGGTGATTATGATGTAAATTCAGCCTTTTCATTTCTTAGCAACACACAAAGGCCAATCACCATATATACAAGAGCCAGGGTCTGCCTTCTTTCACCGTGTTCGCTCGAGCGTGGGTCGAGAATAATAGCTGAAAGGTGGACTGAGGGATCTCAATTTTCACGGCGGCTCTTACCACTTCCCGGCACGAAGGGGTTAACAATTTGTTAACTTTCCAAATGGAAAAAACATGTCATTATCATAGCCATAAGTAACAGAATTCTAAGATACAATGACAAATTATTTGATAATCTGCTTTGAAAACTTCCTCTCCTGGTTGCGTAAGTGACTAAACACATTCAACAGCAGTAAAAACTTGGAAGAAACTTGAAACTCTGTCTAAAACTTAATGTGAAATTCCCCAGGGCATCTGTGAACTATGCTCAACGAACTCACCCGGCTGTATTCCAATGATGACTCCTCGTACGCCTAGAGGCACAGTGTGGCCCTCCTTGACGTTGATGACGCGATCAAACAGTTCGTGCTCCACTTGCAGGTCTGGGATTAAGTTGCCCATGTAATGAAGAGGCTGACAGTTCAAGAGAAACAAACACAGAGACACTGGTACACATTTCCTTGCTCAGATTTTTCCAGCAAAAAAAATAAAATGAAAGCAGCTTACCTTGTAGAGAAGGTGTGGTCGGACACACAATTTTTGCTTTCTGACTTTCAATCCAGCAACCTGACAGACAAAAGAAAAGAGTTAAGGAAAAACCACTTCAATCAAAAAACAAATGACTTGTGTTGATGAGTAAAGTGGTGCAGAACAGAGTTCCAGGATAGAGTTGGTAACCACAGATGGTTGGATTTGACCCATCAGACACGGTCATCATCTTTCATCCAGCATTTCCACCTCCATAACCTTCATTTCAATTGGCTGGTTGAATTCTTCCATGTTCCTCAGAATAAAAGTAACCATGGCAACTCCCTCCGTATCAGCCTCAATCCAACCCATTCCTTTTCACTCCCAGTATGCTTACTGTAACTGGGCTTTCATTAGGTTATTAACAACTTGCCCAATTGCTCCAACCAGACAGTAATCCAAGCACCCCATCTCCAAAGTCCATACCTCTAGCTTTAACCCTTTCCCAGCAAAGTCCTGCCATCTCCGCATCTAGCTTCCTCACATTTTAACCTCACTTTTCATGAGAATGATGACAACTCTTCTGAATTCTTCAAACTAACAGTATGGCTGTTTAAACAGTTTCTTTGAATTCATCCATTCAGACCCATTTTCCCCCGTAATTTTCATCGACCATTCCTGTAAATACTGTCTTCATCTCTCCACTATTGTTCATTGCTGTAGTCAAGTGCATGACAAGTCCTCTCACGAGACCAGTCCCAAGCACTTTCAAACGACCCCTTGTACACGCAGGTGTCAGGGTGAGCAATGACAAGACAACGGTTTGGTTATAGTTCATTTGAAAAGCTTGAGACATGGTTTAAGCCTGGAGGACCCGTGATGGACCTGTTTTGAAGAGACCCATGAGGGACTGAACAAGAAGAGAAAACCCCTCTCCCTACCTTCTTCACCTCGGCCTCAATCAGCTTGATGATGGGCTCATCCAGGTTCTTCAGGCCCACATCTACCTTGGAGACCTTGGCACACGGCAGGGCCTTGATGAAGTCCTGTAGCTCTTTCATTCGACCAGGCTGCCCATCAAACAGGTCATCTTCAAAGAACGCCTCTGCTCTTGGATTCTTACTAATGCGCAAGAACACTTCTGGAAACCTTGCAGCAAGACAGAAAAAAATGTTGCAATGTCAAACAAACAGTTGATAAAAATTATGAAAATTTAATTATATTTAAAGAGCTTGAAAAAAAAACTGTGTGCATCTACAGTAGACCATTTAACTTGAGGCTAACCCCACCAAAAAATGCTTCAACTAGTTGCAAAAGAACTCTACCGTGGGCTACCTGTGCTCTTTTAAAACAAATTTTCGAAAGTTAGGCAAGATTTGAAGTTCCTGACTTACTTTGCCATGTAGTCTCTGATGATGTCTATGACCTTGGTTGAGTACAACCATGTTCCCGACTCGTCTTTCTTAGAGTAACCCTGGATCTCCTGGTTGGTCTTATTGAATTTCAGATTGAGGCCGATATTGAAGTTATTTGAGGCACCCACAGAGGAGCTGAAGAAAACAAGAGTGACACGTGGAGTGTAGTCAAGACTACCGCATCCAAGAGCATGACAAAGAAGAAAGAGCCCTGAAATTCCTAATATCAAGACACTTTCAGGTCCTAAGACTTACAGGTCTGAGGACCTGAAGGTTTAGTATCAAGACCAGGAGATTCTCAGGCTCAGGCATGGAAGTATGGACACCAAGGCAAGACCAAGACTGGAAGGTCCCAAAACCAAGACCTAAAGGTTCTAAGACAATGAAACCTAAAGGTCCTGATTAAGACCTAGAAAACCAGAGGTAAAGATGGAGGCCCAAACAATTATTTCCCGACCGAAGTCAAGATCTAGAGGTTCTGAGACCAAGATCTTGACTCAGACCCAGATGTCCCATGTCGAACACAAGACTGTATTTCTGGAGACTTAAATCAAACTCAGACCAAGAAAAAGAGGTCTCAAGACAAAAACCTCAGGCCAAGTTAACAAAACATGAAGGTCCTAACAAGAAGCTGACATCGACACCTAGTGGACTGGAAGCCATGCTCTAGACTTGAAGCTAATAAAAGGAACGACAGAGACATGGGAACTCTTTGACCTAGATCAAGACCTGAAGGTAGTCCTACTAAAATCCAGGCTGAATACTGGAGATTGAGATCGAGACCAAGACCTGGGGGGGGGTCCCTGCAATCCAATGTCCAATCTCACCTGTGCTTGGATCCTCTGCCAACAAAGATGCTGCCAGATAAACGGGAGATGATGAGAGATGTCAAGCCAAGACGCTGGGCTAAGATGTGAGCAGGGAGGTACTGAATCTCGTAATGCTGGGAAAAAACAGACAGAAACTGAGTTTAACTCCACTTACAATCATATCTCTGATTTGGACAAATCCCTCCAGACCTTGGGTGGATAAACCCACATGGGTAAATTACCTGCTTGGGGTAAATAACACAACTAAGCTAATTACACAAGCATACCCATGCAAGCTTCCTAAAATGGGCATGTTACCCACTCAGGCAGAATGCCAAACAGAGATTATTAACTTCTAAAGTTACCCATCACGGCAAGTTCATATTAACCTGGTCAACTAACAACGTGGCCATTTCTAAAAGTATATTTAAACAAAAGTGCCTCCTTTGCACTATTTATTTGTTTAAGCTCCTAGACGAGTCAATCATAGTGTGCTACAGTTGGTGCAAAACAGTGCTTGGGCCGACAGCCTCAACTCAACTTCCATCTCAGTTGTATGACCACGTGAAATGTCCCCTACTGTGATGCAATCACGCATAAAGTAAAAAGAAAACTACTTATCTACAATAGGTTATTAACTCCTTACGCTCTGTGAGTTCCTGAGGTGATTCAAATCTGGCTCTACAGGACAGGAGAGCGTAACACGGACTCGTCCATCCTCCACATCCACCACACTTCCCTGGCAGCCGTAGTTGGGCGCTCCCAGCATGAAGCAGTTAGACTGCTTGGGGAAGACCTCTTCCAGGGTCTTGAACTGCTGGAAAGTTGAGTCATGCACGGCTATGTCCTGTGAAAGATTGGTGAGATGACCAAAAAACACCATGACAACTGGAAGATTTGTGATGTAGGCCGCTCAGGAGATTGCAAGATGTGCATTTTTGTGCAGTGACACCCAACTTGAGCGACACTCAGGCAATAACTTCAGTTGCTGCCATGTTTACACCCTATTAAGAACAGTCATAGCCATGGTGTGCATTGTGAACCCTAAACTAATATCATTTCTTGAATTTCATTTGCCAATCTGATGTAATATTGATGTGATAAGCATCCAAGTTACACATTTACCGCCTTGATATCATTTGATAAGAATGCAGCAGCCAGATCTCAACAGTCAAGAACTTACAATGGAGGGTTACAGGTTACACTTTAAAAAAAGGAAATTTACAGATTATAAGGAAGCGTTCAGTAGTGCAATGTCTATGCCATTTAGCCACACCTTCAACAAGAAGGTTAAACATAAACAGGGTCTGCCTATAACGGCACATGCATTGCACCGTATCCAGTAATTACACCCAGGAAAGCCTAAGGGAGAACGAGTGTTGTGTGTGGTGGCTGGAGTGGGAGAGTACTCTTACCTTGACCATCATCTGATATGCGTAGGCTACCGGAGTATCTGACCACTGCTTCTCCAGAGTGACCACTCCACTGTGTCCACTCACATACCTGGCAAGAGGCCAACAACGCAAAGTAATAAGTAGGCTGATTAGGAAGTTGCAGTGACAACTGAAAGGAGGAAATTCAAAATGTTATGCAGCTGAATGGTATGTTGGGTGTTGTAAGTCTTACCGTCTTCCCATTAAAGGGCAGGCGTAGACCAAGACGTATGACGGACCGATCTTCACTCCTTTCCTCTTGTGATATCTTCACATAGCATTGATTAGAAAAAGAATTCCCATAAATCTATATCAAAGAACATCTGGAAAACCTACCCAAAATGCATCTGACCGTATTCACAAGTCGGCCATATTGAATCAAAAGCGAGGTTAACTTGTATTTTGCGAACGTAAGACTGCAAATGAAACCAATGAAATAATGTTCATTACAGATTAATTTCATGTGCAATGATGGATCATTTTGAATGTGTGATTTATAAATGGTTTATGCAACATTTACAAAGAAAGTGAGGCACTGAACCCAAAATAGTCTGGCACCACCTCATTTTACAGATTAAACTGAATAAGATAAATTCAGGGAATGTGATCAAGAATGGCTCCCTTGTGAATAAGATCTATTGTTAAGTAATGAACTTACAGCACTTTATCCTCTTGCTAACTGGATAGAGGCACAGTTTGCAGAATCTCCAATTCTCAAGACAAGAATTCCATGTAATCTTTCAGTGGATTTAGGGTTCAAAAGCTAAAAATTCCAAACTCCTTCTCATTTTGGAAAACCTTTAAGGCTAAATGAACGTAAAGTGCAGCCACTGTAATTATACACGCAGTTGAAAGTGAAGGAATCAGGTTGTATGCGGTTAAGACTTCCTAACAAATCAGGCTAAAATCCTACAAAGATAAGCAAACATTTTGGTTCCAAGTGATCCACCTGTAGCATAGTCAATTTAATCCTTCCTTACCTGTCTTGTATGGCCTTGATATCTTTGACCCAGGCAGCAGCGTCCCCATCGGACATGTCAAGTTTCTTGACACTGGGCTTCTCTGCCTGTTGGTCACTCCTCTGTTTGCTCTCAGCAAGTTCAAACCTAGTTCAAAGGTCAGAGTAGTCTTTGTTCAAGCTAACTCTAATGAGAACTGGGCCATGGCTCTTACTGTTTGTGTTGTAGAAGTCTTGTTGCATGACATTTTTTGTGCCGTTAGTTTATTTATTCATTACCGATTCACATCTGTTCATCCAACAGCTCATTTACTACCAAGTACAGCATGAACTGACAATTAAGACGACAATGAAGAAATGTTCAGTGTAGAGGTGGGAGGAAAACCCCTGATAAATTTTCCAGGGAAATCCAACAGAATCAGGCAGGGACTGAAAACCCCAACCACATGCTGACCTAGGTGGGACTCGAACTCGAGTCGCAGAGATGGAAGGCGAGGAAAGAGCCACTATACCAACCGGACTTCCCAGATGACACTTCCCCAGGATTTCCCAGGAAGGGTTATTGTAACTATGTACTGAAATTTCTGTATTTAAAGAGCATCTCTGAGGAAAACATGGTTTCTCTGATTTTATCTGTTCAAAGAAATATGGAAGCATCCAAATCGAATGCAGTGTCATTTGTCTTCAGAGCTCAACTATAACAAGCTAAAAGGGTTTTTTTTTCTGTTCATGCCAAAATGCGAATTCTGAATGTAGATTGCGTCATTCGGAGAAAACAGAGAAAACGAGGGGAACCCTTGCCCTGTGTTCGTAGTGGACAAACGCTTGTCCATGCCAACCAGTCACAAACAATTGGTTTACAGAGAACATGGAACTGCAATGCAGTAATTTTTCTTTCTTTTTACCTAGTTGTGTCATCTGCCACAGCCACCACTTTGACTTCTTTCAGATGCGGCCATTCAGCAAAGCAGGACTTACCAAACACTTCACTGATTACATCCTCTGCCGTCTGAAAGTAACATACGGGTATGCTTGCGTAAATACAAGTTAGCCACACGTAATGAGGTCTATATGTACATGTACAGCTCAATGGCACATCCCATCCATCAACAATGATTAATACATGTTATGCATAATTTATGTTAATCTTGCATAGTCAGGCCCATACAACAGTCCATTGGCTACACCCTTCCTGTCTGCAATCAGCTCACAGGTGCATGAATTATGTTAATCACATGTGGTCCTGTACCATTTACATGTATATTCATTACAGAAGAGCATGAAAAATGTAAGTGTCAATGTCACAAAGTCATATTTCTTATAAAAATGTTTAGTGGCTACATTTCTATCACATGTAACTTTATAGGTGCATATTACCATTAAATCAAATTAAATTAAATTACCAGAAAGCCCTTTCTGGTTTGAGATTGAGCCC